>CM069300.1:25657500-25905000 GCA_035609425.1 Epinephelus awoara | reverse complement strand
CAGTGTTTGCTGTGAAATGATTGGGAGCATCTCTACTATTTAAGACATAATACTGTATGTTGGTACATTACCATCTTGGAATTTTTTTTCTTAAAATTTGTTCTTATTTTATCTTGTATTAGTTGTTGTATGAGTGGGAGTGTGTATGGGTGTGTATGTATGAATTCACGTAATGTATGTAAAGTCTTAAATGTCACTGTGAGAGCACTTGAAATTTTACTGTATCGCTGTATATAGTGACAATAAAGGCATCTTATCTTATTTTAAGAAAGCCCCTAAGAAAAGTCTACATCAGATTTGCCGTGTTCCTAAACTGCAGAATTATTCTCACCTGTGTTCTTGTAATAATGAATCCCATTGTCCTCGTGAGTTGATATCATGTGCCCGTTGATCCTAATTAGCATACTGTCTGTAAACGCCCCGCCAATCACTATATAAGGTTATAGGACTACAGGAATGCACACACAGAAACTGAAGAAGAGAAGTTGAGAGAATTAAGTCAAGAATGCCCAAACCTGCTGTCATATAACATCAGGAGTTGATATAGAATAACACACAAAAAACAGCAAGAGGGTTCCTGGTTCAAACCCAGGGAGTGGGAGCCCTTCGGAGCAGAGTTTGCATGTTCCCCCGTGTCAGCGTGGGTTGTCTCCGGGTACTTCGGCTTCCTCCCACAGCCCAGAGACATGCAGGTTAGGTTAATTGGTGACTCTAAGTTGTCCGTATGTGAATGTGAGCATGAATGATTACCTGTCTCAATGTGTCATCCTTGTAATACCCTCCAGGGTATACTTCGCCTCTCACCCAACGTCAGCTGGGGTAGACTCCACCCCCCTCGCAACCCCTAACACGATAAGCGATTTCGATAAAATCAGTGAAATCCTCTAGTATTATAAAGCTGTAGAATTAAAGAAAACGCAATAACCAATTATTTTGCAGCACGAAATGTGCATAAGAGGTGCTCTTGGGCGTGCTTTTTGTCTATGAATAACATTTTTACTGCCTGTGTTTCTTTGCTTTGATTGTTTAAGAGCAGAGAAGAAGGAACAAAATAGTAACAATCAGCACACAAACATATTGTGCAGGTAGAGACAGGTGCAGAAAGCAACATGTTCATCAAGGTCCTTTAGCACATTAGGGCAATCTGGACAATTTGTGTTGTGTATATAGGAGAGTGCACAGTGAATACATTTCAGTATTTAAAAGAAATGTAGTGTACTTAGCGATCCTTGCTTTTTTCTTCATAGATTTAACCCTGGGGCTGTTTTTACCACCAGTTGTGTCTAAATGTTTTAGCTTGCAGTACGTATTGATTTTTCCCTGCATCTTCTTGTTCTGTCCAGATTTGATGTAATGGGAAAAAATGGACCTATCTGTGTGTGTCCCTGTGTCAGAGCTGTTAACACATTTCTTTCAGATAAGCCGTAACGAGAAACAGTGGAAGTCATGGTTTGATAAAGAGGCCCCGGAGGAAGAGGTGGTCCCAAACTCCTACGACCAGGCTCTTGACTGTTTTAGACGCCTGCTCCTCATACGCTGCTGGTGTCCCGACAGGACCATTGCACAGGTTAGAAAGGACATGCTGTGTGTGTGTGTGTGTGTGTGTGTGTGTGTGTGTGTGTGTGTGTGTGTGTGTGTGTGTGTGTGTGTGTGTGTGTGTGTGTGTGTGTGTGTGTGTGTGTGTGTGTGTGTGTGTGTGTTGTGTGTGTGTGTGTCAGTCATAGTGAATTTGCAACAATACAGTGCAGTCATATTGTAACTTAAACTCAAATGAACTACCTTGAAAGAAATACAGCAGAGTGCCCCAAAGCAGCATATCTTTAATTAATTGATGGGCTGGAAAAGAGATGCTGGTTTACTTGCATTAATGAGACCAAGTTCAATAAAGTGTGAGAGTCTAAAATTCTCTTAATCTATAGTAATATCTCCTGTGGCCAAGTCTTTCCTTGAAGGGAAAAGTGGAATACATTTAGTGAAACAGCTTTCTCTCTGAAGCTTACTGAGCCTGACTATCTACAAAGGCTAATGGACATTCACTTTTTACTGATGGGTAGTTTTTTGGTCCACTGCAGACAAGCCTGGAGTGGAATTTATTTTGATGCACTCACAAACAGTCCAGCAGTTGTCCTTTACCGACCTCCAGCAGCAGTAGTCTTTACTGTTGATTTTAAAAAGAGTAAGCCAGTAAAGAAAAATTCTTTGAACTATTCACTCCTCGCCTTCCAGAAAGTAAATATATTCCAATGTTTAGTTTTAACTTGGCCCACACCATAAAGCAGTAAACAAACATGTCTAGTTTGCCTCATTGCTGTCTGTGTCTCCTCTAGGCTCGTAAATACATAATGGACGCAATGGGTGAGAAGTACACGGAAGGGGTGATTCTTGACTTGGAGAAGACGTGGGAGGAATCAGACCCACGAACACCTCTCACCTGCTTCTTGTCAATGGGCTCAGATCCAACCGACTCCATCATTGCGCTAGGGAAGAGGCTGAAGATTGAGACCCGATATGTCTCGATGGGACAAGGACAAGAGGTCCACGCCCGCAAGCTTCTGCAGCAGACCATGGCTAATGTGAGTCAGTGGTGTGAGTGTACTGCTATCTTTGCGTCAGTCCATGCAGCAGCAGAGCAGTTGTTTCATGCAATATATTTAACTAGACAGCAAGGTGTTCTGAAAACTGTATCTGTGAAATGTCTCTTAAGCTCTCTGAAAGAGACCAACCTTTTCAGAGTGAGTCACTCACAAAGACCTTATTGTATTTTTAGCGCCCAAGCACTGACCAGTGCAAGGACCATAATGATGTAATGCAAGGAATTATCTATACAAATCATTCCTGTTTTTGAGGGCCTAAAGCTCTAGCTCTGCTAAAACTCACTGAACGCACATCAGAATTGGTGAAAAATTTGCTATTTTCCTCCACTCACTCTCTGCTTGTACATACCAGCTCCTGTAGTAGCTCTTTTTCTCTGCTCCTATGGCAGCTCGTCTCGGCAGAGGTGCAGCTGGTGTGTTTTTGTTTGTCTTGAGTGTACATATTAAGCCCCCAGGAACAGTGCCAGGCTTTGAAGTCAGGGAATTACAACGTCCAGGTCCATCACATGATGCCATCGGGCCAAAAAAGAGTTTTTCCCATAGACTTACATTATGAATGAGACATCTGTAAATCAGTGGATACATTTTTTTTAGCATTACAATCCCTGCAAAATGACTCATTTCACAATTAAGATTTGATACATTCAGTCCAATAACTTCAAAATTCTAGAGGAGGCGCACGATTAGATCATTTTTTTAGTCTCTAGTGTGCTTGTTCTATGGGCTCCACGATGCAGATGATCTGGGTAATTTTATGCCATGGAAATAGAGCTATTTAGGCTCAATGTACCACTGACCAACTTTCATAGGAGTGAATTGGGCCCACCTACAACACTGTATCCTGTTCGTTTTATGCATCCATGGTACATTATCGAATCTGCCCTAAACTTCTCATGCTTGATAGCAGTTCCAGTCTGATGGTATTTGTATGTCAATATCAAGTCAACATAATTGTGTTAGGCCTTGTGGAGCAACATGAATTTTGTGTGGTCTACACCTGACATGAAGCAACATAATGCATGTTTTGCATGTTTTCTCTCGGTCCCACATGGTGGACACAGGAAGTAATTAAATTTGATAATAATTTGCAATAAGTAAGTTCAAGCATTTCCGTCTGCATCAACCAGTATACGGCCAGCATCCACAACATGTAGGAAGCTGCGAGGGTCAGGTAATTGCTGCTTGCAGCCTTAACTTTTTTTTAGATCTTGACTACATCATTAATTTGCAGTCCTGGATACGGATGATGACCGTTACTCTTATAATTTGTCTCCAGGGTGGCTGGGCTTTACTCCAGAACTGCCACCTTGGTCTGGACTTCATGGACGAGCTAATGGACACGGTGACAGAGACAGACATTGTCCACGACAGCTTCCGCCTTTGGATGACCACAGAGGTCCACAGACACTTCCCCATCACCCTTCTGCAGATGTCAATCAAGTTCACCAACGAACCACCACAGGGCCTCAAGGCGGGGCTTAAGAGGACCTATGGAGGTGGGACCAGATTGGCTCAATTCAGCTTAAAGTAAAACACAATAGTTTACAATTCTTAATCTGTCATTTCACTGAGCAAGATCAGAATGGTGAGGCTGCACACGCTGTGTCCGGATCAATACAGTAGTCCAGTCTAAAAATGCCGCTAGGAGTAAATATGGTGGAAATAACTTAAACTATCAACAGATTGATCCTCTCTCTATAATTACAGGGGGATCAGACACGTGTGTCTTTGTGAACGAGATAGAACAAGTAACACTGATGAGCTTTCAGAATCGTCTCTTATTATTCTTCATGTGCACACATGTAAACAACTGTTGTGGTTGCACACAAATACACACTCAACCACACACAGACCTTCAATCTGTCACATAATCGGTAACTAAAGGAATGTGCACGTATCCTAGGGCAAAGTCAGCAGGAGAAAAGATGATAAACAACCACTGCTTAATTCAGTGTATTTTACACCCAAGTACCAAAAGCCTGTGAGGTTCATAAATTTTTAAACAGGTTGAAACACGTGGTTTGTGTTGTTATTCAAAGAGGGAGGTAGAGAAGAATATTTAATACATATGAACCAGCTGTCTTTGCCTGGCTCATATGGAAAAGAGATATGTGAGTGTGCCTGGAGGGCAGTTACAGGTTTAGATAGATGCTTGTCTTCAGCTTCCAATTAAAAATTGCATTTCTTTATCAGATCAGGAGAAATCATACTTGTTGTGTTCAGAAGTTACACTTTTCAGGATGTGCATATTTTTCCCTATAATCCCTCAAAGCAGCACTTGCTTTGCTCATATTTTGTGTTGTTACAAATGTTAAAATTCCCAAATGAAGTAAGGTTAAATCACCTGGATTTGAGAGAAAACAAACCTGATACATGGGACTGCCTATTAGGTTGATAGTGCAGAGATATTTTTTCGTATTGAACATTTTTTGCAATCCTATGTGTGGATTTAAAAAAAAATTGCTGTTAATATTTTCAATTATTAATTATTTTGTAGATTAACATGGGAATTTTAGCTGAAGTTTCTCAGATGGAGTTTTAAATCACTTTACCACATTGTTATCCTCCTGAGCCTGGCAATATTTCCCAAACTTCATTAGCGCTCAGGAAAGCCCTTTAAGACATTGCCTGTCAGTGATTTCCCAAAAGAGAGTTGCCAACTTGCATTATGCTAATTTAAAAGTGTGCCTACAGTGCTGTATGTGTGTCATATCTTGACTTACAGAAATTGCTACATCTTAAAATGTTTAAACCAATATAATTAAACTGATTTACTCAGCAAATATGTATAAATAACATTTGTTCCTTGAGATCAGGAGTCACCTGCTTAAAGCTATTTTTTAGTCTCAAACTGCTTTTTGTTTTGTCTTTGAAAAGGAAATCTGCACTGATATTTGTTCTTCCTTTTGAAGTCTGCTGTAGTGGAATTAACAAAGGTTCTGTAGCTTGGAGGCTTTGGATTGCAGATCCAAGTGTTGACCTCAAGAGCTGATTGAACCATTTTGAGCCGTTGATTTCTGTACGTTCACTCTTCATTTGAAGAGGACTGTTCAAGCGCTCATCCTTGTAACCCTTTCCAGGTATAAACCAGGACCTTTTGGACGTCAGTAACATGGTGCAGTGGAAGCCAATGCTGTATGGAGTGGCATTTCTCCACAGCACAGTACAGGAGAGGAGAAAGTATGGGCCCCTGGGATGGAACATCCCTTATGAGTTCAACCAGGCCGACTTCAATGCCACTGTCCAGTTTGTTCAGAACCACCTGGATGACATGGACATTAAAAAGGTAGGAGCTGATACCTCTCCAGTGGTTGGAGAAGTACTCTTTTGCTCAAACTGAAGTTGCAATGCAGCAGTGTAGAAATACAGAAAATGTCCTTAATAAAGAATTTTCAGTCACTAGCCTTCCAGAGAGTCTACTTGCCAGCTATATGGACACAGGAAATGTTGAGTTCTCCATAATGTTATGTTAGACATGTACAAAATGGGTCTGTACAGTACTTGAGTAAATGCACTCAGTTACTTTCCACCACTGTGCTTCTTAAGTACTGAGAAAACTACAGTGCACACCTTTAATTTCTTTAAAGAGTTGATTAATGTTTTTACGGTCTATCGTGTAAACACCAAAAATTTGCAAAAATCTTGAAATGTCTAAAAATAAAAAAAGTGTTTACACTTGGGGGAGGTTAACAAATCAGTGTACCAATACAAGGCAAATGTGACTAAGTGCAATGGACAAACATTCAGCAAATAAATGATGACACACACTCATGACATATCATCATTGCATAGGCCAGTGCAAGCTCTCTTTGTTGTGGGCTTTTAACATGCTTATGTACACAGTGCTGATATCAGAACTCTTCAAAGAGCACAGGGCTGTAATATAAAGTGTTCAAAACTCTCTATTTCCATTGTCCACTGTGCTCTTCATTATTATACAGCCATTGGTTTCCATCATTTGAGGTTTGACCGGTGCTATTTTAATTATGTTATCTCCTTGTGCCCGCTTCTGCAGTGGCACTTGACAGGAGGACAAGTGCCACCCACTGCTTATCTAGATAAACCAACCCTCAGCATTCACATAACAGTAGTGGATGGAAAAGCACATGCATTTGTATTATGTTTTGCTGATTTTCTGAAAATTCAGTAACAATTTGCACTATATTTGGATGCAGAGAGTAAAGTCTACCTTTGCCATGTTATTTCTAGTCTCCTCAATACACTGCACAAATGAAAACACACATTTATCGACTCCTGCCTTTTCAACAACTGTAATCATTTCACAAACTGTATTTCCAGTCATCATGTATATCACTATTTCATATCTACTCAGGGTGTGTCATGGACCACAGTGCGATACATGATTGGAGAGATTCAATACGGTGGCCGTGTGACTGATGACTATGACAAACGCCTCCTCAACACCTTTGCCAAGGTGTGGTTCAGTGAGGACATGTTTGGACCTGCTTTCAACTTCTACAAAGGCTACAGTATCCCAAAGTGCTCCAATGTTGACCAGTACCTGACATACATTCAGGTGAGTCACTCTCAGGTGGATGATGATGATATACACTTATTTCTGGCTTCTACAAATAATACAACAGATGTGAAGGCATTTGTATGACTCGACACGGGGGTGCGGAAATGTCGGAGTGGTTCTCTGATAAGGGCTGTGACCTTGAGGATTTTCATGTATGTTAGCACATTGTTCAAATTCTGCACCCGTCATGTGATGTTTCAGTTTTTTCTATGTTGTCAGCTTTCAGTGACATCACAAACAGTGAAAAGAGCAGCACTGTAGATACGAGGTTTCCGCAGACACACAGCTGACACACTGCGCTCCTGTCACATCCAGATACAGGCTGCCATGTGTGATTCTTAGATGGAATGCAAGCATGCTCATTTTATTACAGATTATGTATGATTTATCAGTGTGCTTGTGTGGTTAACTAGTGCGCCTGTGTGTGTGCGCCTGTGTGTGTGTGTGTGTGTGTGTGTGTGTGTGTGTGTGTGTGTGTGTGTGTGTGTGTGTGTGTGTGTGTGCTTGTCTGGGGGCAGTTCCTGAGCTAGTTTCATTAAAGCTAGTTTCATTATGATGGATGCTCAGGGCTGCTAGGCTCAGCAAGCTTATTCCTCTGCACCGCCTCTCAAATAGAGAATGACAAACACAGCCTTGGAGAACACACACACAAACATACACACACAGGCACAACATTCAAAAGCACATACGAACACACATGTTCACACTTTATTCATAAATACACACAATGTGTCCCTTGTGTGTGTGTGTGTGTGTGTGTGTGTGTGTGTGTGTTTGTGTGTGTGTCCACACTTCTGTGGATTTAAATGAAATGCAGACAGACAGGAACAAAGCTAAAATTCCCTAAGAGGAAATAAATGACCACAGCGAGGGACAAAGACTGTTCTGTCCAGCACCCAGTGACTCTCTCCGCATCACCTTCCATTTTACTCAGTGGATCAGCCTGTCCTGATGTTTGACTGCATATACACAGTGTGATGGATGTTCCAGGGATAGACTAACCGATGACAACATACAGTACATCACATGGACCTCTATTTACCCAAAGCAAATTGAGCTGCTCTCAATCCAAAAAGAGATAATAATCTAGGTCATGTTTTATATAACTCATGTGCACAAGATATAATTTGTTACCTCAATTGAATTCAAATGATACCATATTTAGGTTAACTTGTGCGCATAAGATTTACTTACTGGCCTCAACTTAGAAGATAACTTTTCAACCTGGACCCAGTTCTCCCAGCATTTGGGTCAGTTGAACATCATAACTGTACGTCCTTTAAAAGTGGTTATTTTTGCATAGATTGCAGGTGATTTTTAAAAGTAGCAGTTAGCAGCTTACTCAAAAAAGAACAGTGGCCATAAATGTTCACAAATTGGAAAAACAATGACATTTGGGACACACTGGAATGGAATGATGCTGCCATCACCATCACGTTTGGTGTAAAAATGCAAAGAAGGCATAAAATAGGAACTTTGTAGTGTCCTTATAGCGTGAACTCTGTGTAATAAAGGCTAGAGAGATAGAGAGAGAGAGAGAGGGCAGGACATCAGGCAGCTGAGGCTTTTATTTTAGTGTTTACTCTTCACAAATGTATCATATCTTGCTTATGCCTCTTGTTATTCCACTACCCCCTTTGCTGCTGTAGTGCTGCAAATTTCCCCACAGTGGCAATAACAAATGATTATTTTGTCTTGTTAGACTGTGCATAGGGGCTCCTAGAATAACTAATGTTACCATCTTCACTCATTGCCAGTAGGTGTGTCCTTGGTGTGTAGGAAGGACAAATGTAGGTGTAAAATATATCAAAGACTGTATAATTCTGAAGCATAAATATATTTTTCCACCATGCACACACTGTGGCACTGATAGTGTCAGCTTGTTGATATCACTTATTTTGCATGTGTTGTCAACCACTGAAAATGTGAAAATCCATCTATATAGATTTGTTAAAATTAGTGCTAAATCAGCTGTTATTATAATTACATTATTTTGCACCTACTGATTGTTTGATTGATTGTTTTTGCTGTTATCCTGCCACATTTTCATGTGTAACATTCTGCAGGTCAACATAATAACGTTAGCTGAAAGCATTAGCCTACCTCCACTCTGTGTGCAGCAGGTAAATCAACTCCTGGAACAGCAGTTTTCTTTAGGAAAACTAGTTCTGGATTTCTTCTCCTCTTTGACTGGCAGTGGTCATCCTGTTCAAAATGGTCACTGCAGACCTTACAGTTTGCATGTGCAGTTTATAGACAGGGGTGTTAGGATCCATATGTAGTACAGCCAAACTTCAGCGTGTCCATATCTGACAAAGATAGTTGATGAAAGCTGCGTGAAATGTAGCTCTATACTTTGTCGGCACAGTTAAGGAATGCACAAACATGAACCACTCTTTAAACAAAGGCACTGAACTGCCTGTTGCCCCTCTCTAACTCTGCTCCCCCTCAAATAAATACGGATGGAAATCAAATTCAATTTTGTATCTAAGTGACTGATGTAATAAGCACTTTTTGAAATTGGTCTAGTATTGAGCTAATAACAATCTGAGCCTGTCAGTGGCATATGTAACCACTTTTAATGGACGTACAGTGATAGAGCACAGTTGCCCCATCTATGTTGCAGGTGTGGCGCTGCTGGCTGCAGTGATCTCTCTCAATACTGGACCAGTTTCAAAATTTGTTGTTCACATCAACACAACACTTGGAGACATGGGGAAAAAGGGTCCAGGTTGAAAATGCTGAAGTTGCCCTTTAATTAAATCATTTTCACATTTTGTTTCATATGTGAAGGATGGAGACAGCTGGCAAAGACTGGCAGGAACGGACAGTCCTGAGGGAGTTGTAGGCAGAGAGAATAGTTTTAAGGGATTCACAATTTTTCTGGAGCTGTGTGAACTGTTTTCAATGCGACAGTCACCAACACACCCATTAATGTGATAATAATAATTTGTAATCAAAATTACACAGTTGGTGTGTCCATAAGCAGGGGGTCGTCTGTGGTTGTTTCCAGCAGTCTAATGCTGGCTCTACCTAGCCTGAGTGTCAGACTGAAGCTTGCACAACCTTCAGTCTGACATCGCCTCCATTGAAGGCGATTTACAAGGGGGAGGGAATTTGATTTTTTCCCTAACCAATCAGTAGAGATCAACGACTCACCCAGAATCTGACGTCATTAGTATCCATGCCTCGGGGGTGCCGAAAACAAGCGAGCATTGCCCGTTTAAAATGTCTCCGTCGCCGTGCACGTCCAGCTTCATCGCCATTAAATCCAGTTTAGCAGCTTCCTTAATTTGGTCCTCCATTAACGCGAGTAGTGGCAAAATACCTCGATAGCACTGTTAATGTGGTCTGTAGGATCTGCAGCCGTCGCCATTGTTGCTATCCTCACCAGTTACCCACCGGCGTACAGTTTGACATCAGCGTGGCGCTGATTGGCTACTCGCTAGACCCCTGGCGTTCATTGGTCCGTCCATCGTTTGGACGGGATAAATCGCAAATTCAATAAGATATGCCAGACCAGTGACACAAGCCTACTCAGTTGAGTGGGCGGGGTCTATGGTCTGGAACCAGGCTAGGCTCTACCTAATGTAACCAGCAGATGTGCTGTGTGTAATTGTGCCTCAACAGTGCACAATTTTGCTCCAGTTACAAACTGCAGGTGTAACAAATACCTGCTGCCTTCAAATGGCTGTAGTGTACAATACAAAGACCCAAGCTATTATAGTGATTATTCCCAAAAGAGCCCAAACTTGACTTAAGCACGCAGAGTCACATCACGATATAACGTCATCAGACCTTCACACATCTTATGTGCACAAAGTAACCAAAAACCATGAATTACATCTTGTGCACTCAAATGAACCAAAACGTGTGAAAGGCTTAGTTAAGTTGAGGTAATGAATGATAACTGCACAAATGAAACAAGGCTTGGATTCATTTTATTTCTCTCTGTGGCCACTCCCAGGCTCCATAGAAATCTAATTATAGACAAACAAAACAATCTGTTTCAGCCAATAAGACAAAAAATGGTGTTTTCAAAAAACGTGCTTACATGCACATGCGAAACACTATGTTCTATGTGAAATTGCAGTTTCACACCATTGCACCATCCCTGATGCGTTTTTGTCTAAAATAAACAAAGCTGGAAATGTATGGGATCTATCTTTGGTTGTTAGGGGCTTTGCTGACATGACATTGTTGATCATAATGAAGCTTTGTGCAGCCTCTACAAAGTTAGTTTGAATGTTCCAGTTTTATGAAGACTCTCATTAGTCACACTGCAGTATCAGATGGTCCCTCCTGTCATCAGTGAGAGAGACACTTCACATGACTTCTTTGAAGCAATTAAAGCTTCTAGCTGTGTCTGATCTGACATCAGCTCACTTGAGTCACTTTTGAGATTCAAATATCAATATTTCAAAAAGTTACACCCTGATTTTTTTTCTGTAGATTTCTTTAAGCCAACAGACCTTGAAAAGAAATAATACACAATGATATCAGTGAGTCATACATCCACATTGTTAAATTATTTATCTTATGAGACCAGCAGGAAAATTGCTATTGATTGCTTTATGAACTTTATTATCCCTATGGTTTGCGGCATTTTATCCCTTTCATTAGATAGTTATATTGGAAAACTGACAGAAAATGAGGCAAAGAAAGATGCAGCAAAGGTCCCCTGTAATTGGTGCAGCACAAGAAAGAATTGGTGTCTTGTCTTCATGCTTGTACATTGTAATATTCTCACACAGACACATAGGTACACAGCCACACATCACCATAGAGACAGGAGCTCATTTTACAGCAGCTGAACCTTTGGCTTGGTCGCAGGCCTACTAAGCAGTATTGGATGTGTTTGTGGGAAGCAGGGGAGTGATCTTGTCACTCCACTAGCAGTTCCTAGTTGGTCACATGCAACGTTGGACTGGGAGGGATTTCATGAATGTTCCTCGTGTTGCAGCCTCACAGAAGCTCTTCACTGGAGGGTGAAAAGAAGCAGCTGGTGACACTGTATGTATCAGAGGGGACACTTGGCTGTCTACGCCTTACCATGGCCAACAGTGGATTAATAGTAGTGACCAAAACAGCAGTGCAGTGCAGGGGACATATGTTTTCAGGGTTCCTGTGGATCCTTCATAAGTCTGAAAAGACCAAATTCATTCATCTATAAATAAGGCCTGAATGGTATTTAAATGTCTGAAATCAATCTTCTATCGTATTGTATCGCATCACATTATATCACATGGTATCGTACCGTACTGTACCGCACCATACCGTACCCCATCATATTGTATCTTATAAATCTTTAAATAATTGGTAACATCAACAGTTTTTCAAATACATTCAGCGACTGCCTCTCGCAGTATTGCAGGGCAAGATAGCAGAGCCAAGACCACTCACAGACCACTGACAGCTACTACTGACAGCCAGGGGAGACTGCACAATCCCGCTAAGAAAAAACTGCGTTCAGCCAGGCCTTTTTTTTTTCTTCAGGGCATGGCATCAATGGAATTCAGTACCACAGACAATTAGAGAGTCTCCATCATATCACTCATTTAAGTTTAATGCCAAGAAATGACTTGTTGACACCCAAAGATGTGAACACTGATATGTAAGATTTAACTGTAACATGCGATAGTGGACTTTGGCGGTAAAGGTATTAGGCTACATGTGATGTGTTTTTTGCTATAATGCAATATGTTTTGACCTGTGTTACATGTTGTATTTTATTGTTGCTTTTAATTTTTCTGGGATGCCTTTTTACAGCTGGTGAAGGGACTGCCGATGAAAACCAGCCTTTAAGCTATTTTGGGTGCATTTACATCTGTTAAGATGTTAATCAATGCACACTGTCCCTTTTCTTAAATTAATAAATCAAAATCAGGTTTTGTTTTTGGCCAGGATGCTCAGAGCAGAGGATTCACAGTCTGCTAGTTAACTGTCACTTTACCCTGGTCGACAGGAGGAAGTACAAATTCAATCAAAACTGGCTGTTTAACCAATACTTTGTGGCATGGCTGAAAGTGGTACAAGGCTTGATGTATTTTTTACAAAATGTTTTTCATACTCAGTGTGATGGAAATCAAGCCAGCTGAATCCCACATGCAAAGTGAGCAATACAAAATTGCCAAGAATAGCTGCCAAACACCAGGTATTCCCCAGATCTGTTCCACCCTCGTCTTGTTTTGTGTTACAGTAAACATTTGGGCAAAATTGTCCCTCACTCTTAAGTAATTGATGGTTCGTGTTTGTTTCCCTTCAGTTTTGGTCATTGTAAAATTTGTCTTAATTTTTTTTCCAAGTGGCATTAAAAACTTTTTAAAAATTGTTAAATCTTGCATGCCTCAAGCTGTAGGAACCCTGGTATATGAAACTGAGGTAAAAAGAGGTAACCAAAAAAAAAAGCACATAAAAACCTATTCCACATTGTTGGAGTGTTACTCCCATAAGCCCTGGCAGCCTGTTTCTGCCAGCTCAGTGTGAGGTGATAAGTTGCTCCATGGAGGAACATGGGCCCTCACACAGCACTTGTTGTGAGAGTAGAGAAAATGCTTCCTGGCTTTTTCTTTCTGACAATATTTTCACAGATGCTCTGAGAGCCAAATGACCTCTGGTTCACAACGTTTTTTCCTTTTCAGTGTCTGCCAGCCTATGACACGCCAGAGGTGTTTGGTCTCCACCCCAACGCAGACATAACCTACCAGAGTAAGCTGGCGAAGGACGTACTGGACACCATCCTCAGTATTCAGCCTAAAGACAGCTCATCAGGTGGAGGCGAAACCAGAGAGGCAGTGGTGTCTAGGCTGGCTGACGACATGCTGGAGAAACTGCCTCCTGACTACGTACCTTTTGAAGTAAGCATGTGTGTTTGTATGCGTTGTGCATGTCAGTGTGTGCACCATGAACAGCCCGAGGTGTGTTAAAGGCAAGTGAAGTAACATGTGCAATGCCCCCCCCACTCACCATGTGTGCTGTGCGAAGTGGCTCATGTGTTACAGTCAGTGAAGGTGGGAAGGTTGCGTGTGTTTGAGACGGTATTAGACAGTGAGAAAAGACTAGAAATAGAGGGAGTGTGAACGTAGCTGGATTTAGCTTTGTTTTATTTGGGTTTTCTCTCTTTTTTTGTCACTAAAGAGAAAGTGATGTGAGAATGTGACTTTCCTGAGGCAAGGTGCAAAGCTCATCATGGAAAACTTGTCAGTGCGCACCACACCCTGTCTACCACATTCATATCCATCTGTCTGGCTGGCTGTCTATACAGTATAAAGCTGTTAAAAGTAGACTAGCCCAGTGGCACCAAAAACCATTACTGAATTTCAGGAGTATCATGCTGTTCCAGTATATAGGCTGGTTGAAAACTGTACCAATATGAGAGTTAAAGACCCAGTGTGTAAGATTTAGGGGAATTTGGTGGAATCTACCACAGAGGATTGCAGACTAGCAACCAGCTGAACTTTATTTTACAGGTCATGTTACTAATTATCTGATGTGCATAGACAAATACCAGCACAGTTAACACTTTGGGCCCTATTTAGATGGTCTAAAGCGGACGGCGGAGGGCGCATAATCCATGTCGCAAGTGTCATTGCTATTTAGATGCAGGCGAAGTTGTCATTTTCACACCCTGCACCCTCTTCGTCTAACTAGCAAATGAACTTGAGCTTCTCTGGGTGTGCTGGTCTAAAAATGAGGAGTGGTCAGGCGCAGTCATGGCGCGTTGCTAGTTAGATGACGTAAAAAGCAAATGTACCAGTGACAAACAAAAACCAGTACCAGTACCAGTGACAAACAAAAACTAAAGTACTAAAGTCAGCGGCGCAGTATTTTGCTGTTAAACAAGTTAGTAATATGCGTCTCTAGGCGGGTGCACAACGCGCGTGCACTCTGCTCAGACACACACGGAGCAGCCACACATATGCAAAAGATAACAAATAAAAATATGATTACAATGTGAAAGGTTATTATTGTCCACATTAAAATATTTATCAGAAGCATGTCTTAATGGTCAGTCATTAATGAGAATGATCGCAGCAATAATGATCATCATAATTTGTAATAATGACAAAAAAAATTGTGAAATTATCTGAACAATCAATCATTTTTTTGATTGAAAACCAAAGCCCACACATTGCATTTATTTTAACATGTTATACTAGGCTACATTATATACTAGGCTACATTACATCGCGCCTCTTTTAAAGGGAATGAGAGGTGACACTCTGATTGGCTTATTGAATGATACACCCAAAACACACCCATGACTAATTCACAGAGTAAGTCCAACCCTTTTAGACTCTCCGCCATAGCGCACAGTCTGAAAACACGCTGTCTAACTAGCAAGTGACTAGGACACACCCATGCGCCGCACGCCTGGCGCTTCGCGTTTTAGACCATCTAAATAGGGCCCTTTGAGTTCCATACAAATCCTGTTATAAAATGTTATGTATCTGTACGTACATATTAGGCAATTGATCATTCAATTTGTTCTTTTCCTTAAATAGATAAATATGTAGTACATTGATTGTGAGGAACAAACGTTTTACTGGGAACAAGCCTACATAATAACATTTTTGCCGAGAGGCCAGTGGGAGGAGGGTCAGTGATAGTATTAGGGTTGCCGTGGCTCCACTGGATTAGCGCCAAAAAATATAGTTTAAAATGAAGGCCAGTTGTACAGAATTGAAATGCCCAACTGAATAGAGATAGAGAATAGAGATGCCCTGTATCTCTCTGTGCGTCTGTCTCAATTTCTCTCTCTGTCTCTCTTTATGTATCATTTTGTCATACGGATTACTGCAAATTTATAATGTTAATCTGTTTTGTACGACATCTATTGCACGTCTGTCTGTCCTGAAGGAGGGATCCCTCCTCAGTTGCTCTTTTTCCTTATCTGCTGTGAGGGTCCAAAGGACAGAGGGATGTCGTACACTGCAAAGCCCTCTGAGGCAAATTGTGATTTTGTTACATTGGGCTTTATAAACAAAATTGAATTGAATTGCTTAAATACAGATATGGTAAAGGAATACTTCACAAACAGAATGAAAGTTTGTAAATCAGGAAAGCTTTATTTTGGAAAGGAAATCAATCAATGTACACATTTTCAAAGAAGGAATGACCTCTCCATCTTTACTGTCCTTTTCTGTATTTACTATAGAAACCTCACAACAGTTTGTATTATCCACATGAGAAAGAGAAAAGCTTGTGCAACACTTCAAAGTTGCAAATGCATCAGACTTATCCTTATTTTAAAGTGGAGTGGAGGTTAACAGAATTGTGGATGATTCCTGGTACATTGCCAGCTCATGATCGTGTCTTTATGTATCGACATCGAAAGCCTGTGTGTGCTCATGCATCTTCTCCATGCATTATAAATTCTTCAGTAGATTCATCAAAGTTTGATCCTCTCATCTGATTTGAATGTAACCAGGTGAGAGAACGCCTCCAGAAGATGGGTCCTTTCCAGCCAATGAACATCTTCCTGCGTCAGGAGATTGATCGGATGCAGAGAGTCATAGTTCTGGTCCGAAACACCCTCACAGACCTCAAGCTGGCTATCGATGGCACTATCATCATGAGCGAGAATCTGCGGGATGCCCTGGATTGCATGTATGATGCCCGCATTCCTGCCCGCTGGAAGAAGGTTGGTTGAGAGGAAAGGCTTGAATTAAAAATTTGCTAAAAACCCTCTTTGGCCTTGACGTGATAATACACTCACAGGAAATCACTTTGCAACTCATTTGTGGACTTAAACTTCAACAAAATCAGACAATGCTCTTCATTTTCTGCTTAGCATCTGCCACTTGCACCTGCGCTGACCATAAGTGACCTTAGTCAGCTTTTTGTCAGCTTTTCTGTGTACAATTGTTATTTATTTTCTGCTTCAAATAGCAGAATGAGCTCCTCCTCATATTGAGAGCTATTATTGCTCTTTGCTTTCAGTAAAGAATGCTAACAAGCCACTTGAGAGAGCCTGGAGGCACACATTAATATCTGAAAGGTCTTTTTATTACTGTGCAGGTGTAATTTCTCTAATGTTATTATCTTCCTCTAGTAAATCAAAGGTTTGCTTGTTTGTGTCCGATAACATCAGATATGTCTTGCTACCTAAAAAGGAGGTCATCAGTCAAATTCTAATATCTCTTTAGCCTACACTGAAAATTTTACCCACTGAAAATTTTACCCACAGCACAGGAATCCATTTCAGTGATGAATGAAAACAATTCTTGTTGTAACAAACTTAGTAGATGGAGATGCTGGGTTATTAATATTGAGAGGGGGAGCAAGAGAAAACAAAGAGGTATGACTTGGCATGACTTTTCCCGTACCTTATATTGGAGCCATTCTGTTTGCATTCATATCATCCCCTCACAAACATTACATCATTACAATAATTTAGACTTTAATGGCTCCCTGGCTGGGATTCAGAGTTTTTCTACCGGCAGTGCTTTTGGCCCATTTGCCTCCACTCAACTGTGTTTTGTTATGTTTTTTTTTTTTTTATTGTATTTTCTCTCTCCACACAGTGATTCACAATCCATTCTTTCATGTATCCCTGTTGTCTTCTCCTTTGATCCATGTGGATGACAGCTTTCTGCGTTTCATTGTAATGTTTTGTTCATGTTGTTGTTTGTCTTTGTCTTTCAGGCATCGTGGGCCTCCAGCACCCTGGGGTTCTGGTTCACAGAGTTGCTTGAGCGGAACCGGCAGTTCCAGGCTTGGATCTTTGAAGGGCGGCCCAACTGCTTCTGGATGACAGGCTTCTTCAACCCGCAGGGCTTCCTGACAGCCATGAGACAGGTATGCACAGAATCAGGCTACCTACCTACCTACCCACCGCCGGGGAGGAGACCAGATGGCACGCTGAGGGAGAAGCAGGCACACGGCCACACATACACACACGCACACACACACACACACACATGCGCAGGCAGGCAGGCAACCAAGTACACACACATTTCTTTGTGTTTTCCAATGAATTTCAATTTATATTTATGTAGGGAGTGAATGTAATCTATTAAACCTAATCCAGATTTCAAGTCATGCCCCCGTTGTTCATCAATGTATATTATTACATTATATGTTATTAATTCAGACATGTATCCAGATTTGTCAAATTATATAAGTAAAATTGACTTTAAAGGAACAGCGTGTAGGATTAAGTAGCCTCTAGTGGTGAGCTCCTGGTTATGATTCCTTCAATTTTCACTGTTCAGGAAGTTATTACCAGGAGCCGGAATATCCACAGTGGTCTCCTCCTCTCCAAAACAAACCAGTGGTTTAATCCAGTAAAAACAAAACACAGTATAAAGCAGTTTCACTTTACAAATAAGTGTTTTTCTGATGCTGTGTGGCTGGTCACAGAGAGGCTGCCAACTATAGAGGCTGTCCTGAAGATGCAAATGGCCCTGTCTGGAGCCAGTGTCTGGTTCGTCTGTTCTGGGCTACTGTAGATGCTGTGACATGGAGATCACATAGACAAAGACCCGTTCATGTAGATGTAAATGGCTCATTCTAAGATAACGAAAACACAGCGATTCTGATGATCATATGTTGTAGGATCAATTATACAGCAGTCAAATTGGGGTGTCTCCCGCCTTGCTGTATACTCTGTGGAAGAGTAACATTCCTCTCTTAGTAATTTCTGTGCTTTAGTGCTGTTAAGCTGTTTAGAAATTCATTTTATGCTAACATAATCCCGTGTCATCTTATTTGTGAGAGGGCTCGATTTTATTTGGTTGTATTTGACAAAGAATTTTTATTTTACCTCGTTGTCGGGTATATTTGCCGTGTTTTATCATACTTAATTGAATCTAACATGGCCACCCTTTTGCTGTTGTGCTCCATGGGAGAGGGGCTCAAGTTTATGTGGTTGTATTTGAGAGAGGATTTTGTTTTTATCTCTTGCTGTCAGAGTTGTTATGAATGATCGCAGTTCACCTCCAAAGATATCCACAGTCTGGGCCTCTTCATATCAACACAATGCAGACAACACTAAAATCCACCTGTTACATATACACTACAGAAAACATACTTATTATATTCCATCACTGCCAATGTATCCCCCTAAATCCCACACACTGGACCTTAAAAATAAGTGAAAATCGCATGGTAATATTAATTTCAGTGCACTTTTATTAATTTATTTACTGTGTTTTTCTTATAACTTGGGGCTCAGCTAATGCTTTCTCATCTTGTTCTGCACATTTTCTCCTTACTGTCTTTTGATGGAAGCATTTTCTGAGGTGCTCTTGATACAAGATGACTTTACTGACCGGAAACTACAGTGAGCATTAATTTTATTTATACAGGAAATACTGTTAAAATTAAGGATAAAACTGATCTGCATCCTATGAAGGTTGACTATGCAGGATTTTCCAACAAAACAATGTTTCTGCAGAGACTCTGCCCTCTGCCTGTATCTTCTTATTTTCTGTTCAGGACATTTATCTACATTTTGACTCCTATTAATCTTTGTCAGCAGAATATCTCCAAAACCAGATCTGAGGTCTCGTTCTCATATACAGAACCTGAGCTGAGATAGAGACCTGAGGTCTGAGCAGTTTTCAGGGCCAACACATGCATTCACAATTTGGTAGTATGAATTGAAAATAATTTAGCATTGGTGTCAGGTTTGCACATCTGACTACCTCATACACTTATTTATTCCACTCAGTAGCAAAATCCCAGCTGCATGTTCAGAGACAGAGAAAATATTGTGGATGTAGATGTCTGTATTTTATTGAGCGGGGATTTGTTGGACCTCAGTGTTAGTTACCAAATATAGCCGTCATTTCCTCTCACTGAGCCTTCTCAGGAGAAACACTGCGGCTTTTGTTGGACCAGTGGAGTCACAAACTGTCTGCAGACGCTCTGATTCTGTGTCTGTCCTTGTCATTTGTTATTAGTTCCTATCTGTTCAGTTTTGTTCAACAAGGTTTTTGTCTGTTTTTTATTTTTGCTCTCTTTCAAAATGAGAAAATGACTGAGGGGGTACAATACACACATTTCATTTATTTAGTGTGCACTCTGCCCTCGCTCTTTTCTCCTTTTGAGTCATATGGGATTTATTTACTTTCTGTTGGCACAGAACACCACCATTGATAGAGTGCACTTCCCTGCCCTACACAGTGCTTTCTTATTGTACCTCTATTACAGCCCTGTTCTCAAAATTGATTTTTTTTTGTGGGGAAACAGTTGCCAAATGTCAGCTGTCGCTCATGTGTCCTGCTGTGTTATACCGCTCACATTTACCCTTGGATTTGTCCCTGCTTTGTAGGAGATCACTCGGGCTAACAAGGGCTGGGCCCTGGACCGCATGGTGCTGTGCAACGAGGTGACCAGGTGGATGAAGGACGACATCACCCAGCCCCCTGCAGAGGGAGTGTATGTGTACGGCCTGTACCTAGAGGGAGCCGGCTGGGACCGCCGCAACTGCAAACTCATCGACTCTAAACCCAAAGTCCTCTTCGAGATGATGCCTGTGATCAGGATGTACGCTGAGAATAATGGTGAGTTGATTATCTGAGAACATTAGGTGGAGGAAGTTTCCTTACTTTTTTTTTCCATTTGCAAAGTTTAAAGGTCCAGTGTGTAAGATTTAGGAGGATACATAAACAGAAATGGGGTCGTTGCCAAACCATCCAGTTCCCGTATAACCAAAGTTACAGCTGTGTCCACACAAGCGGTCAGTACTAGGGATGGGCAAACGATCAAAATTCATTATTCTATCATCAAAAAAGTTAACGATCAATTATCGATTAATTGATAAGCAAGTATTTCAAAAGAGTGCAGTGCTGACTGTCGCCGCAAGAGAGCGCAGCCACCACAGTTTTGAGCTTGAACCGCCCCCCCCCAGGCTAAAGAGGAAGAGTGACGTGCATGCACAGTTCACTCCTGGGTGTTTAGAACCGTTGCCAGCCTGGCGTTACAGGCTTCAGCTTTCAGCGAAACCTCCGTCTTTCAACGGGGTAGCGTTTTCAGAGGCCTCAAGGGAAGCCGCCAAGGCTTTGGAGAGCAATGAGAGCCTCCGTCTGTTTATGATTTTTTGCCTGGCATAGGTCCAGCAGTGGCTCACCGGGCCTACGAGACCCCGCCGGACCTATGCCAGGCATTGTAGAGGAAACACTGCGACTATCGATCAAAATTATTTGTGATCGATCAAAAGCCTTAACAATCAATAATCGAAAATTGATGCCCATCCCTAGTCAGTACCTCCAAGTCTGAGGCCATGATTCTCTGATGGAAAACAGTGGATTGGCCTTTCTGGGTTGGGAATGAGTCACTGCCCCAAGTAAACGAGTTCAAGTATCCTGTCTTGTTCATGAGTTAGGGTTAAATGGAGCGTGAGAGTGAGTAGTTTGGTGCAGCATCATCTGTCCTTCACCTGTGATGATGAGCTTTGTGTATTGACCAAAGAATGAGATTGCGCATACAAGTGGCTGAAACGAGTTTCATCTGTAGGGTGTCTGGACTCAGCCTTACAGATGGGGCCTAGACATCCGGAGGGAGCTCAGTGTAGAGCAGCTGGTCCTCCAGGTTGAAAAGAGGCCATGTGAGGTGGTTCGGACATGTGATTGGGATGCCTTCCGTTAGAGCTGTTCCGGGCATGTCCAACTAGTAGGAGGCCCCGGGGCAGACCCGGAACATGCTAGAGGGATTACATATCTCAATTGGCCTGGGAATACCTCAGGATCCCCCAGGAGTGTATACTGTATAATCACCTGAGAATAAGAATTATCGTGTTCTCGTTTCCTTAGAATGAGCCATTTATATCTAGATGGGTAACAGGTTCTCGTCCAAGGAGTACACCATGCTGCACAGCCATGTTTCTACACTAGCCCAGGTCCATTCACATTTTTGTGTCAGCCACTGTTGTTAGGAACTCCTACATTACAAGCAGTGTCAGAAAAAATGTGAAACTGCTTTATTGAGTGTTTTTACCAGTTGAAATCCCCTGGTCCATTTGTGTTGAAGAGGAACAGACCTCTTTGGATGGTTCAATTCCCATTAAGAACCTCCTGAACAATAAGCACTGAATGAACTCTAACCAGAAGTTTCAGCTGGTTACAATCTGTAATCCTCACCCCTAGATACTACTAAATTCCTCTAAATCCTACACACTACTCCTTAAAGTTGAAAAAAAAAAAAAATCTGTATTTTGATGTTTGAGTAAAAACTCTAATCTGACCATGAGAAGCTTTAATCCTGTCTTTTCTCTACAGGATCAGTCTTTTTTCAGTCTCAGTCTATCCCTCTTCTCTCCTCCTCAACATTTGCATCCCACGCAGTCATTCAGAATGGATGGATGTAACATTTAAATGTCAGGCAGACTAAGTGCTATTTATTTTGTCTGGGAATAGATTACCGGCAGTATGTTGCACAGCGTTTGTTCTGGATAAGACCAGACTATATTCAGGCAGGCAGCAGAGAGACGGGGCCCCTGTAGACGCCTGCGAGCGAGGCTGCCTGGGAAATGAATTAATGATCCAATGATACGCGTAATGCGGTTTGTTTACACCATGTCCCCTCCCAGCTTCTCCCTCAAGAAGGCTGCCTGCTGGGTTTAAGTGTGTGTGTGTGCACCAGTGGAAAAGGGACCGGTGAGGGATGTGTCTGTAGACAAGTGGCTGCAAGAGCATCAACGAGTACATGTGGCGTGTGTGTGTGTGTGTGTGTGTGTGTGTGTGTGTGTGTGTGTGTGTGTGTGTGTGTGTGTGTGTGTGTGTGTGTGTGTGTGTGTGTGTGTGTGTGTGTGTGTGTGTGTGTGTGTGTGTGTGTGTGTGTGTGTGTGTGGGGAAAACCCCTCTACTTAATTATGACACCCTTTAAAGAGATTAGACATTGTGTATCTCTGATCACTGACCAGACAAGGGCTGTTTGTTTGCTGGTGAAATGATTGTTGGTTTTTGTGCTGATGGGGAGCAGGATTGAAGAACACTCAAGTAGCACTTCAGCATGGTGTCACTGACAGGCTAACAACCAACCACCTACCAAGCTGCATAAAATCCAAAGAACAATAAGGTGCCGCTGTGGGAGTAGAAGGAAATAACCACGGTCTCCTAATCCGAGTTGTTTGCCTGATTTGAGCAGACTTTGTCTTTATAAAAACAGATGTTTTGTTGAACACAGCTGGGTGTCCCAGTGGCATCTCCTCACTGATTTAAATATTTCATTGACTTAAATTACTTCTGTTTCAAGATGTTTCATTATGAACTTAATTGAGAGATGATTTTACCAGCTGGTTCTCAGTTTTCTGTCACTTTCCATCAAAAGTGTTAAAGATTCTGTTTTGTATTTTCTTTACCCGTGCTGCAGGTGTGAAGGACCCCCGCCTCTACTCCTGTCCAATCTACAAGAAGCCAGTCAGGACCGACATGAATTACATCGCAGCTGTAGATCTGAAGACGTCACTTCCTCCTGAATACTGGATCCTTCGGGGCGTGGCACTCCTCTGTGACGTCAAATGATCACTTCCTGTCGAGAAACACTGAAACACATCTTAATAGAGGTTAGCCATTATTAACTTCCCATCAGTCACATGCCCATGACTCTGCAGGATAAACAGCTGTTACCATGGCTTCCACCAGTTGTTTTTTTTGTTTCACATTTTGCAATCTACTTTGCCTGGTATCACAGTTGTCAACTCATTACACTTTGTTTCTAAACTTTGACATTGTGTCCAATCTAACAAATCGATTTTCCTAACCAATCATGATAGGCCAACATATCTACCTGAATCTTACATCATATTAAGTCCACACTGATGCGTAACCATGCCAACATACCTGTTTTGCCATTGCTTTAAGTGTGGAGCAGAGAGAAATGAAACAAACTACGATGTTGCGCAATATAGAGAATGTAGATTTATATCAGCCTCAGCTGCAGTGTCTATCTTGTCTAGCGCTCGCCATTGTTGTTATTTCTCCTCATTAGTTTTGGCACACCACTAGATAACAGCCTAACAACAGCTTGACAATGGCAATAGTCCTACCCATGGTGCTGATTGGCTAATCGTTAGTCCCCTGCGGTGCTCTGTGGATTTATGTCACAATGCCAGACTGATCACAACTCGATTTAGTGGGTAAATTCAAAGATCTGGACTCAGGCAACAGGAAAAAAGTCTGTTGAAGGACTTTTTAAAACAAAAGCAATCCCTTACATTCCCTCCTACAGTATCATCTGTCATAAAGTGATAGAAAGACCATTTGTCATTTCACAGTGCAGCAAATGTCAGGAGTGGAGCTCAAATAATGCATTTAGTTCAGTCAAGAGAAGGTCAACTGAGGAATGATCAAATTTGAAACATCATGTCAGTGTTAATCTGTTTAGCTTGAGGTCAAAGGGGACAAAGACAGCTGTATCATGATGACTGAGGGTCAGCTATAAGCATCTGGATTCCTCAGACTCTTGTTTCAGTTTAGTACTTTTTCAAGTTTGGCCATCAGCAAGCTGTGGCTGCAGTGTACCTGCACAGCTTGAGTCTTTTTTTATTACAATTATATCAAGCATATAAGAGCAGCAATGCATCATAGGATATTTCTTTTCACAGGAAGTGGTTGGCTCACTAATCATCTAATCACCATCTTGAGTGGGCCCTACCCTGATTGTATCCAATTGTACTTTTAATTTTAAAACTGAGATTTAATTGAATTTTTAGTCTCTTAAAATTGAAGCTGCAGCGCCGACTGTACTGCTTCACCCAGTGATTCAATGCTGGCCCTGATGAGTCCAGACAAACTGTATCTATCCCATCTGCTCACCAGGGGCATCACCCGACGTCAACTTTGTAGCGCCGTCTTGAGTCAAACACATGTTGAACCACAGAGGAATAATTCTCGTCAGGAACTAGGTATTGGATTGATGTCATCATTTAGTTGATTGCTGCCATGTAACAGCCTCACACAGACCAATTTCGGTGGCTAAAGAGTATCGGGACGTGGAGGAATATTATCATCCTGCTGTTTATGGTAAACTTAAATCACAGCACGCTCTGTTGTGTTAATATCTCGTTTTTAAAGAACCTGGCAGGAAAATAATAACACTCAGCAGAACTGAAATACATAGAAATTTTAATGAAGTTTTTACAAAAAACAATGGCATCAAAACATCAAAACACTTTTTTGGTAGTATTTTCTTTTGTTACAAAACCACCGTACCATATGCACTCTAAAGCTACCCTGTACACAGATCAGGCTTGGGCTTCCCAGATTAAAATCGTCACACTAAAATCATCTTTATCCCTTTGTTTTCCACTTGTTATACTCTAGCCTGACTTGTAAATCTGTATGGCTCAGATTTGATCCCTGCAGCAACAAAATAACAGATTTTCCTTTTTTTTTAGCAGACATCCGACCCATGCCATAGCAACTTAGAATATTTTTAGCTTTGTGTAGAGTCAATAAAGATGATTAAAGTGCAAGGACAGTTTTGGGAAACTTGGCCCTGCATGAATATCACAATATATTCATAGATTCTTTTTTTAATGCTTTTCCTTTTATTGACCGCCTGTAAAATACATCCAAGACTCCGTTCTTCTAACAAGGTTGATGGAGTTGTATGTACACATATGTGTGTCTCCTTGTTGGCTGGCTGTTTTTACTTCTCCTTAGCAACAGTGGTCATGAAGTTTTCCCTTGTAACATTTGTCCCTTGATTTTATTTGAATGATCAGATCCTCCTTCTGTGACCTTTTGTATCACTTTGTAAAAATTTGGTTAAGCTGGGGGCACACAAACTTCCTCATATCCATTACAGCAGCATGTTTTTTTGTATTATTGTTAATTCTGAAATTCTTGTCTTTTGGATGCTCTCCATGAGGCCAGGATGTGAAAATTGTAGGCATGTTTCTTGTTTTTCTGCTTCTTACTGTACATTGTTTGACATCCAAAATGTACTGTGTCCTGCAAAGTGAACAGAATAAAAACTGTTTTTGATGTACCTGACTAAAAAAGAGGCTTTTATGGCAAAGCGACAGCCACAAGCCTCCCAGAGCTGAGTCAGAATACTAATTTAGACCATTTCAGAGTCTTCTCTCTGAACTTGTATTAGACCTGACTGACTTGTGCCACTGTGGCTTTTCTGGATCCAACATTCAAATTACAATATATTTCAGGGGTTATTGCCTACTTGCTGTACATGCTACACTTACAGTTACATAAGTGACTAAATGTATACTATAGCTGTGGCATAGGGAACTTGCAATGCAACATTAAAATCACATTTCTATCTTTGCAGCACAGACCTGATTCCCTTTGTTTCACACGTTGTGTCTGTAATGACAGCATTGGGAGGATTAAACCTCCTCCGTCTGCAATGAAGTCCTGTTCTTTGTGCCTGTGTAAATTCAGCATATTCTGAACCAGTCTTACGGCATTACATTCCCTTGGGACAGTGAGCGGGTCATCTCTGTGTGCACAAAGTAGGTCTTGAGCTCTCCTTTGCCCTTGACGTTGATGATGCCTCTGCAAGAGCACATGTAGCCCAGGGTAAGAAGGATGCGGCTTGTCTCCTCCGTCACCTACAGGGAGAACCAGATGGGTAATGTCCATTTTGCTTATCTTACACAACTGAATTAAAGTCCTGCAGGGAAACACTCAGCTCTCCAAAGGAATACATTTACAGAAACAGAGGGAAACATCTGCTGACCATTAAATATTGAGTAGCTCTCACCAGACCTCTACTGTATTGTAGCAGACAAAATCAGGCTTTGAGTTGGTTATTAGTGTTTCAAAATTGACAAAATCTGTGTGTTAGCAGAGCTGCAATCACAGGTGCCTCCCATCACACACGATGGGAAATATATGTGTTCTACCTCTGAATAACCCAAGATTTCTTATTGTTGCCACTGCAAATCTTAAAATATCAAAGGGCTATCTTGGAATGCAATTCAGAGCATTGCAGTTGTGCTGCACTGCACAGCAGATGGCTCTATCAAATGTGTACAGGCTGTGAAGTGTAATACAGCCCTCTGAAGACTGAATGATTCTCACAGCCACATGCCATGCAGGTGAAAAACCATTCGATCCTATCAGTGCTCAGGCAGCGTGAAAATGTAAGATTTGAAGATGTCACATGATGTTAGGGTGACGTGATGTCCTTGCTGCCATAAATAGAATGAGCTCAGGGAAGAAGAGTTTCATCTTTTAAACATCTGTACTGACATTTAAAATGTCTCTATATGAAAATTGAAGGGTGCTGCTGCTTTGAAAGAAATAGTCATCTTCAAACACAATGTGATGGTTGACAGATACAGACTTCTCAAAGTTCTGCTTTCTTCTTGAATGCATCACAGAAAATGGTGAAGTATATACTTTAGTTTTGTTATCTTCAACAAATCCTGTGAAAAAGTTAGTCTATGTTAATACTTTCCAACTTTCCTGCCCTGTGTGGCTCTCAGCCGCAAGTCCATTCACTCCTTCTGAAGAGTTCAATCTTTAGAAATGGGTCATAAGTATTTATAGTTGTGCTTTTACATAAGTGAATCATCCCCTACATACTATTGATTCACATGATGGTTGGGAACTATTTTTAGCTGTGGATTGTTAGACAAAAGTGAGTGTATACAGCAGCAAGACGGTGTCTGAGGGATTGAGCGAAGAAACGAAAAAAGGCCAAAGGGTAATGAACATGCCATCCAGTGCAGCAGTTTGGCAGCATGGAGTAATGCAAGGGGTCTGTGAGATTTAAAAAAAATATTAATTCAAATAATATCAGTCATGCACACAGCCCCAATCAGACAGAGCGCATTTTAGCAGCCTGTGGCAGCATTTGTTCTTGGACTGTTCCCAATGAGACTGAAGAATGTTGTACACTGCTTTTGCGTTGCTGAGCACCTTGCATTTTTCCACTTGTGCATTTTTGCAGGAGCTCCCTGAATGCCTCAAGTTAAAAAAAACTCCCAAGAGTAGAAGAAGTGTGCAACGTCCTCTGCATTTTTTTAACCATTGTCCAAAAGATGAATTTAGAGGTGGGCAACAAGTGGTAGTGTAAGCTAACATTAGCTCACTTTGAACTTCGTCCCAAAAGGCAAGCAGCAAAACATGTCTGATTAAGCTGTAGCCTCAACTACTTTAGAACGTTTTGCCAACCCTAATTGGGCACGACGACTGACAGCAGATTGTTAAACTGTCCTTCACTCATTCAAAATAAACCTTGAACCATCCATCATCCAGGCAAAGCTCCTGGACCAGCTGGTGGTACCCCTATATATTTCTTTTTTCTGAGGGTCTCATGGACATACTTGTCTCCGTTTCCCAAAGTGCCCCCCACCTGCCAATTTTTATGTAGATTTTAAGGTACAGATCTGTGAGTTTGCCTCACAGCAAAATGGTGGTTAAGCCAAGGACAAGTGATTCAGTGGTTGCATGACAACAATAAACAAAAAAGACACAGCGAGCTATAAAAGTGATTGATTGATTGATTGATTGATTGATTGATTGATTAGGGCAAGCCTCAGCAAAAAAAGGCAGTGTGGTGCAACGTATCCCGTCTGATCAGGTCTACTACCTAAAATAATCATATCATTAGAGACACAGGTCAATGCAACTACAATGCTATTTTGATATTATTGCATGATGACAAAAAAAATGATTTGCAATGAATTCAGTAAGCAATTCATCGTTTTTCCAGTCACAAGGTTGCACCTGTCTTCATAAAGGCTCCTTTTTTCCCCAACAAAATTATTATTTTTTGCCCCAATCAAGGGGTCCTTGGCTGTAAAAGTATTTCACTGAGCATACATTATTGAACCACTGATGTATGCTGTACCTTCTGGACAACAGTGGGGCTCTTTGGCACAGAGAAAAATAACATCAGGCTTTGATAGATGATACTTGTTAGGATCAGTTGTTGGCTTTGTGCTTCTCATGTGATGTGTTGACAACAAGACAAATGGAGGATATCAGCAGACATATCCCTTTATTACCTGTATTTTTCCCAGGACTCCAGTGCTGTCCATTCTGCTGGCTACATTCACTGTGTTCCCCCAGATATCATACTGTGGCTTCTGGGCTCCAATGACTCCTGCTATCACTGGACCATGGTTAATACCTGTCAAAAGGACACCAAACAACTAGTGAATATTCCAGTAATATCTGTACCATATTTACTCAGTTATATTCTACCATTCTTGTTTTTAATGTAAAAGGGAAATAGTACACAGGACATGTCAGTATTTGGTACACATTTATAAATTTCAAGCAAATTTACAGTTGATTTATTGTATTTTCCTGTCAATGCGTTTTTTAGGTGGTGAATTATGTAGCACCCCACACGTGTTAATCAGGACACAGCTATATCAGGCACATTATAATGATTTAGTTTCCATTTCTGATGTCATACAAGAACAGTATTAAAATCCATTTTTGATATCACTGATTAATTATTGAGTGAAGCTCCAAAAGGCCTTCAGCAAGAGACCTGCTGCTTTCAGAATAAACAAAGCTTTTCACAAGATTTCATCAGAACATGAGAAGAAGTAGAAGCTAAATGCAGCTGAACTCTTAATCCCCCACACTCTCAACACCTCTGCTAAGCAGGCTCTGGGGCTTTTCACAGCACTGAGATGACACTAGGCCTCTCTTCACTCTGGCTTCTGAGTCAATTTCCAGATTGCTGGAAATTGTGATCTGCACACACAGGCACACGGCCAGTGGTTTGGTCCAGTCCCAGTGGGTAGCGACTTGTATCCCTCTCTGGTAGAGCGTTTTAAGCCGCCTGGAAGCAGCGGGATGTTCAGTCGTGCACAGGCACACTGCTGAGTTAATGGAGCATGCCATGCTGCGATCCTCACAGACAGGTTGAAGGTATCGAACTCCGACTCTTATTGCGTGCAGGGAGCTGGGACCTGCCCGCAGGCTTTTCTCTTCAATTCTGCTTCTATGCTTTAGTTGGTCTCTGTGTCTTACTCTGCTGTTGTGGTGCCATGACTATACCCATGTCTTCCTGCAAAACATGACTTTTATTTTCTTGTTATTTAGCCATGCATTCTGCTGCTCTAAAAATAGAATATAATGGCTGCATAAAGGCTACGTGTGCATGCCAGGTTGTAACATGCCAATGGAGCATACAGCTACAGTCACATTAATTACTTTAAGGAAACCTCCAGTTCTGTGGTTCTAAACAAAAGAATATGATATGATTTCTGCCAACACAAGAACAAGTCAGTAAGGGTTGCAATTATAATCGAGCAGCAGAGACATTGTTGTGCCATTTATATTTCATCTCATACATCTGCAGCACTTTGATGTCTGACAGACAACAAAATATATTTAAAGCCTTCAACATTTTCCATTCTCAGTCTGTGGTCAGTTACATTGACAGATGAAATGATGGTCCCTTACCACACCCCATCATTAAAACTGTCTACCCTGAATATTAATAATGATTATTACTCTGTTATATCATTATAAAGCATGTCACTGTATGCCAAATGACAGATTAGATGAAACTAGACAGTTGGAATATCGTTATCATTAGTTTCCCAGGGAACAAAAAAAAGGAAATAAAAACTATAGTTGAGATTTTTTGTGATTTAAACTTACTGATTACAAACAGCAGCCAAATTAGGAAGTGGTAATTTGGCACTGGTGCCAAAACAGAAGTAATCTTGTGAATTTTTCCAATCACAGAAAGTCTAAGGCTACTGGAAGAAAAGCAGAAGGCTATATAAACTATCCTACACATATGAAGTGGGGGGTCCTCCTCATGGAAAATTTGCACATCAAACACTTAATTTCCTGCATTCTGCAGACTTTTTAGGAACCAGTTTATGGTAAAAATGTCTTTTATGTGAGGGAAAACAATATTTAGGCAGAAGGAGACAATTATAAACTAAAGGAAAACAACAATGGAAAATAGTGCAATAAGGCTCTAAAATATTCTGTATTACCTCCAAATATTTATTCATTAAGTGTTATCGCTTAGTCAGCACACATGTAAGCATTAATTACTCTTCAGTCTTCATTTGTGTCTTTTGTTTGGGGTGGAAACCTCTTCAAATGTGAATGTGGCACCAATTCATGCCAATGATACAGAACTAATCTACAAAATTTCTGCTCATGTTTAAAACTTTCTGCACATTCAGTGAGCTGGGCATAATATTACTGGTTCACTAGTGTATTAGTATCCCCTTCAGACCGCCTGACAGACAGAGAGCCCCATTTGGGACCCTCTCTGGAGGAAACTAAATTTAGGGCAGTGGCCAGGCACTGTTTTTCATAGGAGGTGAAGAACTGAAACTATATCAAACAAAAAGCAAAGAATGATGACTGTACAGTCATCATTTTGCTTTGGGGAAAAAAAAAAAAAGAGCTGGGCGCAGCCCCAAACCCTTGTCTGAGTGAGTGTGTCTCTCTCTGACTATAATACGGTTGCTTGTGGTATTCCAGTGCGCCACACTCAGAAGTAGGATAGCTTTCTTCTTTGATGCACGGTGAAATAATTTATTGTTTCAATGTGCTTAAGACTTGAGATACCTGGAGCATCGGGGTGTAACATTACATAGTAAACAATGAAAAGCTGTGTACAAGCCTCATCTTTAGAGGGTAGAGCCTTGTCAAAAAAACACTTTAGATCACTTTCACTGGCTTCAGTGAAAGCCAGTCTTAAGATACAATTGTAAAATGTGCATGTAGGACTCAACTGGCATTGAAAAGCATACACACACCCCCCACAAACACCTTTCCATCACAAACACCTTTGCATCTCCCCTCAGCGAGGAAGTACAGCCCCCGTTGAGTAGCTAAGAAACGCAAACTTAAGTAATTGCTTCAAATAATCTCTTTTTTAAGACAGTAACTGTATTCAGAATACCACAAATTTAAAGTGTAACAAAATACAGTCACTCATATTTTGTATATATATCATTTAGTTACGTAAACCCCAACCTCTGACAGTATGCTACGTTTTTAGTTGCTTAATAAATATTGAAACTCACTCTCACAGCACCAAGATTTTAAATGTTTTGCGAATATTCTGGCTGTACTATTGTTGTCGGTGAGATCAGTATGTTATATGAACATTATTCCTTAGTCTCTGTGACATAATAGGATGATTTTACAACTATTTGCTTTAGATTTCTTACATATAGCTCCTTTAAGAACAGCTTTTGTGTGTAACTCACCAACTCTGAGTTTGAAGTCATTGAAGGAGTGTTTGTTAATAACATCCAGCTTCCCCACCAAGGCAAATGCAAACTCTACCATGGTCCCTATGTGCATGTACTGCCTGTCATGCTCCTGGGAAACAGTGAGGAAACGCAAACAGTTAACACATTCAGTTCTAGTAGAATAAAAGTTGGGTTAGGTGACGAAAAAAAAAAAAAATTGATCAGGATTTTAAAGTGTGTGTGATGAGCCTACCTGTGATGTGTAGTCAGGCCCAGGTGATGCGTTCAGCCCAGTAGCAGCCATGTAAGTACTGCCAATAGTCTTGATCTTTTCCACACCACTGAATTTAGGTTTGGACAGCAGCTACACACACAGATACAAACACAATGTACACAAAAGTTAAAACAATGAGACATAGTTTATGGCAGAAGTGTCATTTTTAAATGGTATGTGTACATCCATATGCATATATAGACCACACTACATTTATGCAGTATACAGATTTATAAGAAATATCTGGGGTTTTTAGGTTTTTTTTTCTCCTGTTTGTGAAAGCCTCTCAAAATGTTTAGTTTCCACTACAGGAAAGTGTAACTTGAGAAACATAGTTCACAGTATCAAATCACATTCTACTAGAAAAATCACTGAAATCTACCCTACCCTGTTCATTACAAGCGTTTGTGATGCACATGCAGGGTGTTGTTAAGGTTGCAGGAGTGAGGGTTATTACCTCGTCAAAATCAGCAATGATTTCGTTGAGGAGCCTGAGGCACTCTAATCCCTCTTTGTTAACGTCAGATTCGGTGTAGAACTCTTTAAAGTCTGGGATGGAGGCGAACATGACACACACCAGGTCATAGGACTGGTGGTACAGATCCTGCACGACAAAATACAGACATCAGCACAGACAGCTGCAAAACAATGTTATAAAATTGTTATAAAACTAGTAAGCCACAGACTTATTAACATAGATGAAAAACACATGAGATTTGCATGTATTCTGTGTATATTTAAGCTTAGAAATACTTGATATTATTCAGTAAAAAACACCGGTGGGACCAGAGAGCAGACAAAACTCAAGTGATAAATCAGAAAGTAAACAAATCACCCAAATAACAGTGACTCTAAAATCCATTAGACCAGCAGCTTGCTCCTGGATCCTGTTCAAGTGCAGGAAAAGAGTCATTTGCTGACTCTTCATTCAGAGTTTTTGCAGCAGAAGCATCATTCCTATCTAAATTCACATGACCTCCAGGATACCACGTCCTCTAAACTTCCTGAGATGTAAACTTTACTTTTCACAGTGTGAGAAGCACTCAGGAGATATAACAGGATTCAGGATGATGAATGAGAGAGTCTCTCAGGCAAGTCAGCAAATTCACCCAGACTGTGTCTCCCAATGCTTTGTCATCTTTACAGGTAATTAATCAAGTGCCAATTCCATTAAAAACGGTTTTGATATTTAACTTATTACTACGTGAATTTTAGCACTGAAGTTCCGGAAAAGAGCCAGTGACTTAATTTACAGTACTTTGTAGTCACTGTAAAGCACTTTATGTACTTTTTACAACTTTAATTCTCTGTTGCACTTTCTGGTTGTGGCTGTGAACATTTTTTTAATAAGCTCATGAATTATACATCACATTGAAGGGCTCAACATTAAGGAACGATCAGAGCAAGTAAAATGCAATGTCAAGCTAGCAACTTTGTGAAGAGCTGCACATGCATAGTATCGATCAAGCACTCGTAAGAAAACAGCATCGGATAAAGATAACATTTATGAACTGAAGTGCATGCAAGCATTTTCACTTATCCTGGAAACAGGATTTTAGTTGGTGTTAGATGTGGGTGAAACTCTCACTATGTTTTGTGCAGTGTGAGAGCAAGGCAGCTAAAACAGAGCTGTTTCTCATGACTTCATTTTGTACGGGTTAAGTAAAATATGACCTTGAGCAAATAGATTTTTGACCCACTTGCCCAACCGGCAAAGTGGAACAAAAGAACATTAACCCCAACATTGTCTCACTATAAATAAAGAGCATGACTTTTAATATCAATACCCATCCTGGATTTTTGGTGCATTCAAATTTAACATAATTAACAGCAAAGATATCAATTATATACATATTTTAGATCGATTGTTTTGACTTGAATCTTTAAGGTAAGCTTTTATAATGTCTCATCAGAGCTGTAATGGATCTTGGCATATAGCCACTGGTGCTCCAAGACCGCTGTGCAATCACAATACATCCATCCTGCAGCCGTTTGTCAAAACACAATCTACATGATCCTCCATATCTGTAATGTAAAGAAAACATAATAACTTCCTACCTCATTCTTCCAGTTGCGTGCCAGGAAGTGTTCTGCAACATGTGCAGGCAGGACATTCTCCAACAAAACCCGGTTGAGGTTCTCCATCGTTTCAATCTCCTCGCACTCCTTCTTGAACTTGTTCTTCCACAGAAAGTCTAACCTACAGTAATATTCATTCTGTTACAAGAGGACACAGAGGTGAAGAGACTGAAGGTACAGCTGCACAGCTTGCTTCCATCAAGTCACAGAGAAAAACAGAAACAGCTAAAAAAAAGGTGGATTCCACCCAGGCTTAAAGACAGAGACGAAAGCGTAACACTGAAAACAAAACCGGCCACAACTTTGTCACATTTACGACACTCAAACAACTTCCATCGAGGCAGACAGAAACACAGCGGTTTATGCAGCTTTAAGTCACAAATGAAATGCTACAAAACACATTACTTTACAACCACTACATCCACAAGACTGTTCCATGAACAGGCAGAGTCATTTCAGGACAGGTGAGGAATGACTTTCTCTAGTGAGAAAATTGTGGGTACAATTTGCAATGTGACATTTCATTTTCTCCTATGTGGGTGAAGCGCTCACAGCTCAGGTGCTCTATGGTGATGACTCTATTTAAGCCTGTTCCTGAGCAGCACACGATGAACCGATTTTATAAAGAGGATGCAACAACCAAGGAGAAACATGGCTGGTTAATGATCTGATGGAAAAATGAACGAGCAGAGAAAGTGAAATGATTCGATATTAGAAATATACTTGTTACAGTCACAGGGCAAAAAAGGGTGGTGGTATAAATACAACGTGTGTATGTATACACACCAGAGCAACGTGTGTGAGACTGAGCAGATCTTAATAAATGGCATCAGTTATTTTTGCTGTACAGACGGTTGCTCTGGGGACATCAGTACTTTGTCTTCTGCAAATACGTTTATTATCCACTCACACTCAATCTGCCTAATGTTTGTGTCTAGATGTGAGGCTCTGTATCAAAATCCAGCAGCACTTATTGCAGGAAGTGTATCATCACATTTTCTTAATTTTGTTAGACAGAAGCCTGAAGCACCCACAGAAACAGAAGTTCCCAATGGGAATTTAAAGTGTGTCAATGTAACCAATTCAAATCACACTGAATAATGCAGACAGCACATACGCTCTGTGTACTGTGATGCCAAACAAGTGTCACTGCGATGTTGGCACACTTGAAAATGTCTAATTTATTTGTGAATGTAGTGTCAGCTATGCAGTTGCACGGGATGCATGTAGTAGTGTAAGGTGGTGCTTTTGCTCACACCTGTTTATCCACTCATGTAGTCGGTATGATTTTTCTGGACATGGTTCAGTCCCCACAGGGAGGGAGAAGTGTAGCAGCCATGCTGTTATTTCAGTACACAGTAGAGCTCAGGGATCAGCTGCATCCAATTTAATGATAAGCTCTGATATAAAACAGAAATATGACTCTGCCCATGTCTTCTCTCACTGACATAGTGCTGGAACTTCATCCTGCATCCAAGTCTATTCTGAACCATAAAAATAAAGTATGCATGCACATTCACACGTGGACACACACGCGAGTATGTGTCCGACAAAACCGATGGCCGAGGACCAGTAAAAGATTATGTACAGCAAGGGGCCTTGAGCATGTTTTAGAACATCATCGTTTTCAAAACACGTGACCAGTGAAATGCATTCACTTCAATACATGCGGGCAAGGTGAAATGCATTATGCGATGCACTCAGCTTCTTACTGGTACTTAAATAAATGTCAGCGAAGAAAAATTGCGAGGATACAAAAAGAAGACGAACTCCCTACTTTTGGGGAAACAAATAATACTCCTGGGTGGAAAACAGGGACTGTGGTATATTTTATACAGTGAACATATACAAGGGGCCTTTAAAACAGATCTACTGGTTGGTTGGGCCAGTGGGGAAATAAATGTTACGGTGGAGACCGACACTGCATGTACTGCGTATATGGCCTATGTGTAGTGTGTTACTATATGTTACCACTAGCTGAAGTGTAAAAAATATAAATCTGTGTAATCAAAATGTAAAGAGTCTAATTATGGTTTATTACTGTTACTTTAAATACTTGTAGTTCATGTTAGTAGCTAAAATTGCATTTAGGCTCCAGGGGACAGTGGTGCCCCAGTTCTGAATCATTCTCAAGTACAATTAGTACCCTGCAGTGTAGCATAACCCCAAAATAGCCAGACTAAGAAGCACACAACTCTTCAGAATGACCAGTCTCTGCTCACTGCATCTCCTGGTTAGTAAATCTTAAAGTCCACCTGTGTAACTTCAGACGTGCTGATGTAAATCACTGGCCTCGAGTGGGGGAAGGGGGGCCAGATAAACTGGTCTCATGATGCCTCTCTTGCAGTGTGGCACAGCAGCCAAAAGAGCTTTATCGTCTCTACTTGATCTAGTTTATCAGCTGTGCAGAGTAGCTATTTTCCCCCAAGCTCTGAGGTAATAATGGTACATATACAGAGATATATAAACAGTAGTGTCAGGAGTCCAATTTGGTCTGCATTCACATGAAATATCTTAAGCTAGCTCTGGTGGCACATTAGAAAAATACCCGCCAATGACCCCACTGACCAATCCCCAGTTGCACTGCTTCTCATGCGGCCAGGCAGTACATCAAACCCAATTGTGTTCACGTGCAGGAAGACATAAGATCAAGGGATTGTGGAATTCCTCAGCAGGAGGGATGTGACAGGGATGTAAAAGATATAGGATGAGTTTCAGTGCATTGCAGTGCAATGGTGATGTAAGAGCAAGGCTGAAAACTAAATTATTTCAGAGCTGTGAAGGTGAAAATGTGCAGAAGACATATGATAACATCATTCAAACTATTATAGTGTGGACTTACCTGCCTGGCAAGCACAAGCAGAGTGATGAAGAATATAAAGAGGGAGATAGAGCCCATAGTCTTCAGGTCTTTGAGAACTCCTGGTCTTGAAGGGCAGAGAAAAAACGAAGAATGTGTTTGTGCACAGACAAAGGGAGAGAAGAGAAGAAAGAGTTAAAGATAAGATAAAGGGGGAAAAGTGATAAAAGTAAAAGTGGAGGGTGAAAAAGTAAAAGACAGAGCGATGAGAGTAACATTTAATTAGAAATTCAGATTATAATCAGTAGTCTGTGACATGTGTCACATGATTGGTTAGCAGACCATTTCATTCCAAGCTGTCACTCAGTTAAGACTGTCACTTCTGCTTTGCTGTGACAAAAGCTTGTTTACTATTTGCATTCCAGTGGGTGAGCTTCCTTGCCAGGGTGCATTCTCAAGGGACGTTTTTTCAGATCCAATAAACAACGAGGTAGTGCTAACCTTTTGCAAAGACTAAGCACCATAAATACACCTCAAGACCTCCTGTTTCTACTATCATAACCCTAATATTAGAGCACCTGTCTAGGGTCGAATTAGCCAACCGACCAAGCTACAGCTTTTGTGTGTCAACGTATTGTAACTGTGTATGCCAACACACATTCACACTCAAAGCCCCAAACATACTGTATAAGGGGCAATGCCAAAAACAAGATTAAAAATGCTCCTATATCATTTAAATCTACACTGAAACACATTTTTCTTCAAAGCAATGAAGTCTGAATTCAAACTCTGAATGTGTGATAAGACTCAAACAGGACTGTTGCATCCTAATTTCTGCAGGAACATTTTGCATATTAATGGACTCTTACTCTTATCTAGGGCAGAGCTCAGCAGACAACTGAGAAAACAGCCTGCAAGTTCTGCACTTGCCTGGTTAATTATCTAATCAATTCTTTACACAGACTGAATGGCAATGACTGAGGACAGTCTCACATGAGGATGAATGATGGAAAACACACAAACAGGAAGCACTAATTAGTTTGGTTTCTGATGAAAACTGTTTATAGTGATATATACAGAGTTTTAAAGCTATAGAAAAGACCAAAGCTTTTGAATTTGTCATGACAACACTTAACACTTCCCTGTTTTGTATTACTGCTGATCAAAGCTATGTGAAATGTACTGCCGCAGCAGGAGGGATACACATTATTCTATTTCAATCACTTTGGACTAGAAAGTCAAAAACCACAGAGACAACATCCTTCCTTTGCTGGAAATCAGAATATTTAGATTTGAATTGTTGATGCCATGTAATACTGCCACATTTGTCTCTTGGCAATGAATTAGTGATCGACACTGCAGGCTCCAAAAAGTTTTGTTTTGGATATTACATCTAAGAGACTTTTATTTGCAAAGAGGGCTTCCAGGAATTAATCAGAAAATCTAATTTTCCAGTGAGACCATCAAAAATTGTGCCAACTTGCTTTTAAATGCATTATTTACATCTATTATTTCATTAACAGGAAGAAAAAAGGTCTTTGGGAAAATATCAGAAATGCTCCTTCTTGTCTTAGCCGGCTGGAGGGGCGTGACGCCATCTGTGTTTGATTGACAGCAGGTGGCAGGCTACCAGAGTGTTGCTGTTACACTACAGGGGACTAGAGACAAAGTAAACAAATGTGCACTGCATTTACAGCTACGCTGTCATGCTGTTAAATGTGCCGAGCAGCTAATTAGCTATCTCGTCTGCAAACTTTTGGTCATTCAAGCAGAAAAGTTGATGTGAGTAGTTGTTGAACACCCTGATGGGCGTGGTTTTGCAGGAAGCAGCAGTGTACGTTTCAGTGAGCTCTGTGACCATTGCACCCTATGCTCTGAGTGCATGTTAATACTTTAAATGATAATCTGAGTACAGCTTTGTAAGAATGCGGAGAAAAACTCCCACATAATTTCAGTTTGATAGAAATGAGAAGTTGGGACTAAGTGGTAAAGTATGGGCTCATTTTATTTCAAAAGCTTAAAAAATAAGGCAAACCACACTGAATAATTCACACATACGATAATAAATGAAGGCATACGGGATATACTGTTCATGTTTTCCTATAATTTGCACATTTGCTCTCACACCAGTATACATGGAAAACTGATGGTCTGCCTTGGAAGCCCTTTTGGGGCATCCATTGAAGCAAGATACTACATTGATTAACAGCATACAGACCCGCCATCTCAGTAGATTTTGTTGTTGGACATAATTTAGTCCATCTTGAGAATAGCCACACTATAGTAAAATCTGAATATTATGGATACTGGTTGATAACTTTTACAGTAGCTAATGTAGACTTGCATTTTTTGACTCAGTTCAGCTACACAAACTTTATCACCATTCTGCACAGACTCTGACAGGACACTGACATTTCATTGACCTTATAGAAAACAAGTACTCTCCCTTGCCACCAAAGCTGTAGGGAAACCAACGACTTGATGCGACATGATTGGGCTTCACTGCAGAGAGAGTTCAGACTTGTTGCAATGAAATATTTGTTTTTTGATTTAAGCAACTAATTATTTTCACTCTAATTACTAGAATATGTGGCCCACCACGAGAAACCCAGCAACAAGTCAGCCCGGCACAAGTCGAAAAAAAAATAAAAAAATAGATTTTTTTTTTTTTTTTTTAAATTGTGATTTTCGGTTTTTTGCAGAATGTGTAAGTTGAAATCATGAAGAAGCCACTCCATATTTCAAATAACAGTATTTGTGGCCTTAAAACCATAAACTTTGTATTTGAATTTGGGTTGTTTTAGAGGAAATGCTCTGATCCTAGTTGGGGGTGCAGCGATAACAACAGTAAATTTGCATACTGGCTTTCTTTGGCTATTCACGTGCTTTTGTTGTTTTTTTCGGCCAATCAGCTCAACCACATGGCTACTTATGTAGCCAGCCGCTCCTGCATTAAGGAACTGCTACTTCTGGGAGCTGCACGTGTTTTTATCATTGAATGAAGATGGACCTGGAAAAATGCATTGCAGAAGAGCTAAATCGTGGCTGTTACAGCGCAAATCTTTGGCAGTACTTCTTCGACAAGACAGATGCTTCTGGTTATGCTGACACCAATCTCACTTCTGATTCTGAACCTGAACTAGAAGATGAAACTGACAAAATCGACAAGAGCGACTGTATTACACTGGAGAACATCCCTAATCTACAGCTGACCTTAGCCGAAGATGAAGACGACGAAGAATCCCTCGGCCTCGCGGCGGAGGAGCATAAGATATCAGAAGCTATATCTACGGTAACATTTGAAGGGGATAAAGACAGCAAAATGGAGAAGATCCGTAACTTTGACTGCAAATGCTACGGAAGAAGAAAGGAGAATTATCTCCTTGGGACACAGTCGTGTAGCCACAAACTTTCTCCAGAGCTTATGTACAACATATGGGTGGATTCTTTAGCTGCTGAAAGAGAGTGGCAGGACATGAGAATAATTGGACACCTCGAGGCGAACAGACGTACAGTAGTTACTTCTGAGATGACTACATCCACCAAGAAGCCCCTGACGAAAAGAAAGCACCCCTGAACCACTTATTTCATCGGAGGCAATGAAGTCTGCAGGAATACTTTTCAGTTTCTTATGGGGTGAGTTTTCATTAACGTCCAAGTTATCTACGTTACATTAGTGTTTATTCGAAGTCACATACAGGGATTACAAACTGTTTTTTCATGGCTATACCTTACACTGTTATTAGCTAGCTCAGTACTGTCATTTTAAAATGAAAATGATATGTACATCGAAACTAAGCTGTAATGGAAGGTTTATATAGGGTAATGTGAGCATCTGCTATTAATTTGAATCACACACTCCTGGGTGAATAACACACCTTTGGGTGCATTTTGTTTTGTTTTTTGTGATCAACTTTATTCAGGGGCTTTTTGTAACAAAAGCATTTCCATTTCAATAAAGTACATTCTGATTCTGATCAGTCCACTAAAGTGCTGTATAACACTACATCAACATTAACTACATTGTTCAAACTACTACAATAGTTTCTGCCCTGCAGGGCAGCAGATACCAGATGTCACTGAGAGTTAGACCAGTAGGGGGTAGGGCTTATCTAAATGACATGCAAATGATCAGCATTGTGTTACCTGGCACCTGAGAATTCAGAATCGTTCAGGCTGGATTAATTTAATTTAAATTAATTTGAGGAGTGCCTGCATTCAAATGGCCACAACTTCTTTAAATATTTTCAGATGTGTTAGACATCGATGGAAAGCTTAGAAACCACACTTTCAGACTCTGTAAATAACTCAAAATGCCTCTCGGAAGACTTGTTTCTGGTTTTTCCATGGCTGATCACATATTATTAGTGATGCAATACATAGCTTTATATAGCTGGGTCAATTGTGGCACAGTGTCACTTAATAGCATAACACTGTATCACCTCAATAAATATCTATTAACAAATAAATAAGTGGGAGTCTCCTTGCTAAACAAATGCAAAAGAAGAGCAATAGGTTAACAGAAGTGTGATGTGTAATATGATGAGGTGTAAGTCAATAGTCTTATCTTTATCTCTTTTCATATCTGTTCACATTCCAGACGCAGACAGGAGTACCATCATGAAAGCTAAGCAGTGTACTTGTGTGGACGAGGGCAGAAGCAAAATGTATTTTAAGCCCCTTAAAAAAAGGGACCACCTAAAACACAAAAAAGAATCAATCATATTAAGAACATTTTTACTGCTTTATCTTGACAGGCTCGCTAAACACAGGAGTTGCTGGTCTACTGCTGCTTCGATCAGTTAGTCTGTTTGTGTTACTGTGTGACTTTGGTGAATCCGAACCCTTTAAATGCCAGAATTGCACAAAAACACAAACAAGTTAAGTGATCAAGGCAGCAGTAACTTGGAGCTCCTGTGTTTAGCCACGTTAAATTATTGGGTTTTTTTCCCAATGGAGTTTGGCTTTGAAGAGAATGGCATAAAAGCTTCAGTTCCCTGTTGGACATCGCTGTCTGATGGTAAGGTAAAGCATAAAAAAAATACTAAATATGTTTTTCCTCTTGACTGATATTGGGTTTTTTTTATAGATGGGACCTCTTTTTAGGTGGCTAAAATACTATTTGCTGCTGTCCCCACTCACAGCAGTACATTGCTCAGCTTTGAGGCTGTAGTCTTGCCTGCTTCTCCAAACTGGGGGCATGCTAACTGTCATCTGGGTAATATGCTAACTATGGATGCAGAAAACCCTACTTCAAAGGACTCTCCTTTTAAGATGCACCAGGCGATTTGTAGGTTGCTGAAGTACACTGCATGTTTTCTCTAGTTTCCAGGGCTTGTGCCTCGAGTAGAAAGTGGTTGAAAGAAAAAAATAGGTTGTGGAGAAAATATTGGCATAGACAGAAGCCAGTGTAAGTGGTGCTGGCACCTACAAAGGATGCCCCTTGGAGCCTCCATTTGGAGCTATTCTTGACTCGAATAACTAGAAGAAGGCCTTGAGGTAAGACCTTCTTTCTCTGCTTTCCCTTCATATAGTTTTCCATTTCCTCATTTCTCTTCCCAGGCAACCCAAACCTTTTCTCTTCACCCACGTTGACTCTGTATACCTTTGTTTGTTGCTCTCTTGAACACTATCTGTGCACCTACCTGTCCAGGCTCTCAGTCTTGTACAGAAATCTGCTGTATTCATCCAGTAGAGAGGCATGTGTTTGGAGAATAATGACGTTGTAAACCACCACGGCTGTCAACATGATAATCATCTTCAGCTCATAGTTTATCCTCAGGAACACAGAGCAAGAGATGAGACCCAGTATGCAACTGTAAATTAAATACTAGACAGACCGAAAAAGAGACATGAAGACAGGCAGATTGATTGATTTACTAAAGTTATCAAAGATGATAATGAATTTATAGAGAATCATAATGATAATAATAATAATTTTCACTTACAGGAAGGTAGAAAATGTTTTTGCCTGTGAAGGTGATTAGTTGTCCATTGGGGTAAAACAGGGTTTCATTGGATGAATTGTAAACAGGAGCCAAAGGCAACAAATTGTCTTCCAAAAAGAACTAAAAAAGGGAACACAAGGTCAACAGAAATTAAGGGTTTGTCACATCTTTGGTCATTGCTAAAAAAAATCCTTCCATTTAAATCCACTACTGAAAAAAACAAATACACAATTCACATGCAAATGATACTATCCTTGTCTGCTCGTCTTGCATGTCAGTGTGTGAAAAGACAAACTAGTCTACATAATACTTGCAGGAGGAAAATAGAGTTAGATAAGAGGCCAATAGTGACAACCATTCAATAATATCCTTTAAAGTGAACCTGCAGGATAAAATGAGGATTGGCTGCCCCATCGAGCAAAGCCAAGTTAATATGGTTCATCCGCCCTGAGCGACTGACCCACGTCAGGCGCAAAACAAGATTATAATCTCTGGAATCGATTTGTGTGAAGGTCTAAAGCAGGGTCCTGACACCATGCTTTATTACGCAACTTCCCCACAAGCCTCAGGCTACTATTTCACCTTTATCTGAGCCTTTCTATTTTCTTTTGTCTACAAAACTAAACCTCAATCAGATAGTCTGAAAATTGATAGAGAATAGTGAAATAACAATGAAACTGCTATATAATATATTCCCTTATCACTACATGCAAATGGTGCTGGCACTATTATGCAGGGAAACCATTATGTGTATATTTGAAAAAGCCTATTGATATACTGCATGGCAAAACAAAAAAGAAAGTATTTTTCTGTAGCTGATTATGTGGCGAAATATCCTGTTAGTTTCAGGCAAACAAAACAAAAGAAATGGAAAGCATAGAGATATATACTAAATTAAATGCTTGTGCATCCACAGCCCCGAACCAAGATGACAGAGACATATTTACTGTGGTGCTACATTATTTTTTACCATTTCAGTAAATAAAGATTTGAGTTGTTTTTATTTTAAGTACACTCAGTAAGACAGCAGTTTTAATTTGTTTGCTTAATGAATATGAATATGATATTGCACAAACTCTAAACATCCCTGGTTCCTATATGTTTACATCACAGGAGGCCAATTTATTTATTTGTGTGAGAACAAGTTGCATTCCATAACCTTCTAATTACGCTGCAGTTACTACTTCATCCCTAGTGAAGCCTAATTGGTGTTACCCCTCCCCTTTTGTAGTACCTGCATATAAAAGCTTACCATGTTGAAGACTGCCATTATGAGTATTAGAGCTGTGGTTGTCATGGTGAGAGTGATGCGGGGCCATGGCTTGTTGGCAATAATGACTGATGACCTCAGCAGCCACATCCAAGAAGTGGAGGTGCTTTTACTGCAGTGCTGCGGGGACACGTACACACAACAGCCCACAAATACAAGAACGTATGAGCTGATGTACAAGATAGATACTGAGATACTGAAAGGTCACAGACAGATTCAGACACACAGAGAAGAAGCAACAAGGAACACAAGCACATGTGGACCAATTAAAATAAGTAAATAACGCACATATGAGCAGACACGTGCAATAACAAATTAATTATTTCTTACGAGTAAGGACTGTGAAATAAATTAAACAATACATAACAAGTTCACACACTGAAGCACCTATTACTGATTAAATCCTAATTGGCTCAACAGTGCCTATGAACAAGTTCAAGAGGCATACAATTATGAAAAGAGGGGTCCTATCAACGTAATGGTGCATGTTGCAATATATTTCAAACTACATGCAATAACAGCTCTGCAAAATGACCAATACAAGCGATTCCATCATGTATAAAATGATGAAAGGAAACCACACATACAGCTTCTAACAAACCATTCAATTTGACTGCAACGATAATTTTCTAACTTTCATTAGATCCAAGGCAAAGCTGCAGGGGATGTTAACTAGCTCTCCACCTCCTGCTTCTTTCATCAAATCATTATAACTCAGGGCAAAGTTTGTTTTTATTTCAGAAGAGAAGACACTGTGCAATAGCGCCCTTCATTTTAACCCAGCTATACTAGGTGACAGGCAACACACTTTATACTATTATGATTCTAATCAACCAATCAGTCAATCAATCAACTCCTGAGAAATGTGATCCCATCAGCTCCTTTAATGTGTGCACTTTAAATTTAGTCCTTTTTTACTTCTTCTTACATTGCTGGCTGCTGCTTTAGAATTGTCCATGTTTCTAGTTATGCTATGCTATTAAGCTATGTAATCTATGCTTTCGGGTTGTCAATTATTTAACTGTCCACACATCCTGACCTCAACCAGACGGCTGCATGGTCGTTCCTCCGGAACATGACAGTGCCACACTACAACCGCCTCTGAACAGATGCAGTGAAAATCCACATCAGGACCAGGACAACATTTTCATTTCCACTGTCACACCAGTCCTTATTCACTTTAAAGCACTCGGCTCCTCTCCTTCCCTCATCGGAGTCCTAAGATTTAGTTTTTGGTGAATCAAAGGATATCACAGTTCCTAGTATCCTGCTGGTAACTGATAGGGCACTGAGGATGTCCACTTTATTTCCATTATCTGTCCAATGACTAGCAGGGCACTAGTTCAGCTGGTGCCCATTCTTCTCCATTTACTGATGTTTCCATTGAAAACCTCGACCTGGCTAGCTGGAAGCTAGCTAGCAGAAGTTTACAGTAGGAGAGTTTAAAGACTGGTGAGTTGATTTCCTCATCCTGATGAGTGACTTGCAGCCACACGCCACCACTGTCCAAAGCCAACCACAAAAAGCACCAACAGCACTTGCAAAATACAACAAAAAGAGCCTAAATTTAGCACAAATTCAGCAGAGCTGACAGAGAGGTGACTGGAATCATCCATGCCACATCATGATTTAAATATGTTTATGTAATTTTCATTACTGAGTTTTCATCGATGCATAAATGAAACCTTCCAATGCTTCGGCAAATGCTGGCTGGGACTGTTAGAGTCAATTACTCGTCCTCTTTGCAGTGCTGCCTTCAGCTGAATGTGTTTCATTGCGGGACAATGACAGTGAAAGCCGAAATCATTTGCTTGGTCATCTCAGAGCAATGTCTGAGTATCGCAGGGGCTGAGTGGATGTGACATTTGAATTGCTCAGGGATGTACATTACAATACCATGAGGTAAGGTCGACAGACTGTATTATGCACCAGCAGGATTACAGGAAAATGTTGAGCTAGTGGGGCATATTTTGTTTTGAAAACAAGGCATTTGCACACAATTTTCACCTGGGGTCCAGCAGTTCAAATAATAATATCTTTTAAATGTGAATGAGAATAAAAAAGACGAAGTAAGAGAATCTGCTAATGTTGATTTAAATAGAAAATGTAAGTTATCCAGTCACAGAACCAGCACGACATCAAAGTTCATCTAAAAGCATTTTTGGCCTTTCTAAGGTACCCAGCATCATTCCCTCTGAAACAATGACAAGGTTTCCATAAGAAATGATATGCAGGTCAATAACTTACTTTGTGATTGTAAATGGAAAAAACTGGAATGGGAAAATGCATGCAGAGTGAAGCAAGCTGGGGTTATTTTGCTGCAACTATGAAAATTCAACTGACTGGTCACATTCTCTGATTTTCCTGTGTTATCCAAAGTTATATTAGAGGAGGAATATGTGTATGAATAAGTATTTTTTGGATTTTAAAGATATTTTGACATGCAGCAAAGGGCCACAAGCTGGACTCTGTGCCGCTGTGGCAACAACCTTATACATGGGGTACCTGCTCTATCCGCTAAGCCACTGACTCCCCGGATTTTAAATCTTAGCATCTTAAGCCAACAGTTATTACAGCCAACAGGACCACATAATTGATTTTTACATTATGCAGTCTTTATTTATGACTTTAATGGAAAACACTCAGAGATGTGAGTCTGAATATTTCAAATGTTTGCTGAAACCTTCCACATGTTACATAGATAGTAAGCTTGCCTGAAAATGCTATACTTGAGATGAGGGACTCATCTCTTATGACTTGAGACTGGGACAAAGGAACTGAATGTGCTGAAAGACACACGGTGGCAACACTGCCAAGGACAACATGCATATTGATTATGGAGTCTAATGTTCCTATTCACAAAGGATCCAGGATTCTGGATTATTACACAGGAGCCCAAGACGAAGATGTGATGTGCATCTGCAAATTTCACAGTAGTAGACAGTGACATGACACCAACTAAAGAAAAAACCTAGCAATGCCATATACAGCTGACAAAAGACAGCAGGGGACTTCTCAATAGTTATCAAGCGTTTTGTTTTTGAGCCTTGGGCAACATCCACAGGCAGCACAGTTCAGAGCCAAGCAGCAGATTCTCAGCTGCAAAGAACTTAAGATCACACATTGGGTGGAATGGGTTATAAAGGCCCGCAGCTTGCAGACTTTTATCGCACCTTTAATGTTTTAATAGTCATTTCTTTTTTTCCCTCATTTCTTTTCTGTGTCTGGTCTTTCATTTATTTTTACTAGACAGAGGAGGGCTGAGTTAGTGTTGGAAGCCCTCGACTATCCTCCACTGGCTCGATACAACTGCTTTGGCAACATCTATAGACATTACTGCCCTCTATTTCAAAAGGTGTAAGGGCATTGTTTAGAACTATTTCAGGGTGACCTACCCTTATTAAATAATCATAAACCACCTAAAGATTAATTCAGTCTTTTCTAAATGACTTAAAATACAACACGTTAAGAATGCTGTAAACCCCTGGATCACAAGATCCAGTTGAGACTTTGGTACGTTTGATTTGTGGGGAAACAAATGACTCCACTACAAAGATAGTATGACATTTCACTAATTGATCTAGGCATGTCTATGTTGCCCAGAAATTAAAGAATAATTGTTTCTTGAAGCACGCACCAAAGCAGTAGTGTGCACAGGCTCTCTAAAGGGCAAGGGGGAATAAGCAGCACCTGTTTGATGCACAGGGTTAGGATTAATTTGCTTCATGGTCACACCACAGTGGCACTTGTGTTAACCTGAGCAGTACTTAGGCCATCAACAAGGGCACTTAATGGGCTGTTAAGATGACCAGAGGGCCAATCAGACCACTCATGTGCCTTTGGTATGACATTAGGACAAACATTAAGCACAGAAGTGTACCATTAGAGAGCAGGCATATACTGGTTAAATACAGGTTTTAATATAAAAGGACAGTTAAAGAACACTAAAAAAGGGCTCTATGAAAACAATCATGTTTGCATTAAAAGGGTTTACTCACCAGGAAGTGTCCAATAAAACATATGAAGAGGATCAAGGAAAGGATAAGAAAAGCCATTCCAAAGGATATCCCCAAGACAGTTGTCCTAAAAAATACAATATTTCATCAAGTTCAGTTCACTGAAAGTTTAATGTCATTGTTAAAAATACTATTAGCAATGCCCTTAACTCAAAATGATTTATCAAAGCACAGAAACATAAGCAAAGTGTAGTTAAGTGCATTGCATAAGAAGAAATATATGTTTTCCACACTAACACAGAATAAAACATTGTGTCAATATTAATTTTACTTCTACAATACTGTGAAATAAAGCACACATACTTTGGAAGGACGAGAATCTGCACAATAAAAATGCAGAAAAAGATCAAACAGGCGCAGGTGACATAGTATTTGAAGGCCGGCAAGGTTGTTGCTCTGTACTAAAAGGATAAAAAAAAAAGAAGGTCAAGTTTCAAAAAGAAGCTTTTAAAGCTGATATAAAAGCTACTTCAAATGCTTCTCAACTGTGCACTCAGACAGCACAAGTCCCTGTAATTTCCAAGATTTCAGGGTAAGCTAAGTGTAGGCAAAGGAACAAGCAGCAACGATATGTTCTGCTGATTCTCTGAAACAACTACTCTGATACATCCACTGAGGGGTGAAGGATGCCAATTTACTTGTACTGTCTCTTACCTCCTTCTCTAAGGATTTGTTGTGAAAGAATAACGATATTCTTTGAATGTCTTCAGACTTGAGCCACTGTCTGGAATTACATAGACACAGTTATTAGTTATAGACCAGATAAAAAGGAGAGGACAGGTATTGATATTAATATTTCAGTGAGTAAGTTCAACAGAGATATGGTGAGGCAGGTATTCAAAACAATTTCTACTACACTAAGATACAGTGCATACCATTATTCTTTTAGGTGGGTTTTTTAAGGTGGCTAAAATACATTTGTTGCGACTCCATCCAAAGCAATACTTTGCTATGGTATTGCTATTGCTATGTTCCACGTGGGTAGATTTGGTTTATCAAAGACGCAATCAAAACAACACAGTACAGAAAATAAGCACAGGAGAAACATCAAATAGATCGGACCACTGTTTAACTCGTTAAAACATTACAGTTTGGGCTGAATGTGGAATTAAAAAAAACAAACAAGTTTGCCGATTTCACATATCTCAACAATTCAAAGTCATCTTCCTGGAAGTGATGGTCGTTGTTAGCATGACATCGCTGTAATCAAGTCTATACTTTACTTTTTTGCACAATAATATTAAAATGATCAACGTTTGACCCTTACTTTTGTGAAGTTATCCCATCAAAGGTCCTGATCATCCTCTCGTTAAGTTCCTCCTCAAATCGTTTCTTCTGAGACTTTGTTCTTTAATGGGCAACAGGAATAAAAAGAGACAAAATAACTTTTCAGTTCACGTATTAGTCACACACACATCAAAGCCTCAAGCAGAAGTCTAGTCTTATTAAACATCTTGCCGCCTGTTTCTGTACTGTTAAAGGATGAGGATAATCCTGCCAAAGAAAATTGTGCCAGAATAAAATGAGCAGCTTGCCTTTCTGATCTCCTCTGGAAGTGATACTGGCCCATCGGAACATCCTAAACACAGAAAGAGGAAGGAGATGGGTTACAAGCTACAGCTTACCTTCCCCACCACCTACATCACAACATGCACGTAGCAAAAAATTACACACAGCAGTGTTGATCTTCCCATTCTCATTAGTCATGCTGTCTCTGTGGTGAAGGTTAGCAAAGGGCTTGGCTGCTCCCCAAGACTCCAGGTAGCGGGTCATCCTGACAGAGGCTCTCATCTTTGCTCCGTCTAGAGTGTGTCTTGGACGGTAGGGATGCTGTGGGCTCCGACGCTCCACCTGAACAAACATGGAAATTGTGTCATTTTACTGCATGTTAATCACTGCCCAATATTAGTTCACTGAATGAGATGGATGTGCTACGGTACCTTTGGGTTGATGACCAGAAAAGTGATGACTCCATGTTCCTTCAAGTAGGGGTCTCTTTCTTGCCCATCCCCATCTTCTACCTTATAGGCACCATTCAGATGCTCCAGTGTCACTGAGGTGATGTGGACTCGCCTGGCAATGAACAGGTCTATCAGTGAATGGCTTTCAGTGAATATTAAGAGTGGATCTGAATATTCCTCTGCTTAATTCATCTGCACACGAAGTGTCATAAATGTAGCAATAAGGATTGCTGAATACTGCAACACAATATTATGCAGTGTTACTATAGGTGTTCTGATATCTATTCTAAATCAAAAATCGACTGAAATGACATTCTGATTTTTAGATCATTAACATTTAAAAAACAAAAACACTTCAAAGACAACACAGAGCGGACTGCAGCTGCACTTTTCAAAAAAAACATGGCTACTGTCTGAATCAGAGATGACAGAAAAACAACATGACTATAAAAGCTTCCTGCTTCAGTGAAGTCAGTGGTGTGGCAACACTTTGCCTACGTCATTAACTATGTAAACAACAAGTGTGTCGTTGAGAAAAAAACTGTTTGTAGGCTATGCTAGTAAAGTGAGATGAAGCAGGAATATGGTGGCTTTTGTAGGTGAGGAAAGTCAAGGGGTCCGTCCCAAGTCTCTTAAATTACTGCTAGTTATCTTACCTAGCCGATTTTACTAGCGGTTTAGCCCCTCCAACCTAGGAAAAAATGCGAGGAGCTAGCGCTAGGAGCGATGAGCGGACATTGCCTGTTTAAAGGGCCAGTGTGTAAAATGGGTTGAAAACAGTGACATCAGTGGTCAGATTCTAGATTGCAGGGCTCACTTGCTCACCCCTCCCGTTGGGTTTTCAGGAGTAGTTCTATCTAGCAACGAGGTGAATATTTATTTAGAAGTCTAAACCATGTTACGATATTGTAATGAATCCCTCACGAGCAGGAGACCAGAGTAGCGTTCGGGAAAAAGGCCCGTTTATTTGAGCACTCCAAAAACTCCAGTAACACTCCAGAGGGTAAAAGACTCCGTCCCAAACTCTTCTAGCGTAACGCGCACAGTTCACACACACATACTCGTTTTAAGACCCCCCTCCCCTCTCTGCTCCGCCAATCTCCAGCCCGCACACTGACTGACAGCGTAGCCTGTAAACAGAGCTCAAGTGTTTATTTAGCCTAGCAATATCTCCAGACTGTAGCAGCTGCAATGGATGACTTTGAACGCGATTTTGAAGAGTTTCTTGCAGCGGACACAAACCCAGAGCCATACCTGTTTGAGCCGGAGTACACACATGAGGAACTTGGAAGGTGAGCGGGCGAGGAGAGAGGCTGAATCCTCCGCTCCCATTTTGCTGCACAGAATGGGATTCGGTGCTACCATCCTTGGGAGATATATCATCAGGAGGAAAAGCGCCGCAGAGAGTGCATCACAAGGAGTGAAGTTGCGTCTTCTTTTCCTCGCAGATGACGGTTCGGGTTCATTCTCTCCTGTTGCGTGGTAAGTGTGGTCCATTCACAAACTTGAAAACTAAAAAAACGTTTCACTACTCTCTATCAACGAACTAGTTAGTTAGTTAGTTAATTCATTTATTGTCCACAATGTGGAACTACTGACACTGCTGTTTCTTCCTCCTTCTTCCTTCCTTATGCTGTCTTCGTTGGTTTATTTATACACACTAAACGCGTTCTCTGGCTGGCTGGATTGTCCGCTCGGGCTGCCTTACATACATGTATGTATATATATGTATATATATACATACATGTATGTAAGGCAGCCCTCATAATTATGCTTTTTTATATATATATATATAAAAAGCATAATTATGAGGCTACGAAAACCAAACGAATTTTATTTTATAGCAATTATACACTCATATAAACATATTAATGGGTAGAATATTCAGATTTGACAATAAACCATGCCAAATATTACACACTGGCCCTTTAAGAGACATGAGACGTCCTTTCCACTGAAGCGTCACATGAAGCGACGTCCATTCCTGATGATGCTGGCACCACTGCATCTGCTCCGTAAAGCAGCCAGCGGCTGGCGTTACTATGGGTACATCCCAAGTCTCATTATATTGCTGAGCAAAACAGTAGCCTCCACCCCCTGCCGTCATGACTCTGGTCACACACTTTTGCATGTATTACCATTGTTATTGAGTCATTTGTCGAAGTTTGTGCAATTACAGAACGGTCTGTAGCCCTGCCACTGTGATAATAATAGTAATGATAATGATGCTCATCATCATCATTCTTATCACTATTATTAAATCCACTTGCCATCATTCAACTAGTCAGCTGCTGAGTGAATAAGACATATCAGATGTGTCAGTCTGCCTCAATCAATCAGTTTTATTTATAAAGCCCAATATCACAAATCACAATTTGCCTCACAGGGCTTTACAGCATACGACATCCCTCTGTCCTTTGGACCCTCACAGCGGATAAGGAAAAACTCCCTAAAAAACCCTTTAACGGGAAAAAAATGGTAGAAACCTAAGGAAGAGCAACTGAGGAGGGATCCCTCTTCCAGGACAGACAGATGTGCAATAGATGCCGTACAGAACAGATGAACATGATGAATTAACAGTAATCCGTATGACACAATGAGACATAAAGAGAGAGACAGAGAGAGAGAGAGAGAGATGCAGGACAGATGGTAATGACAGTAGCCTACAACAACATTAATGAAAGTAATTATATTAATTAATATTAATAATTAATATTACCCACAGGCTATTAAACATTATTCCACTCACATGATATGCAGGACAATGATGGGCAAATGTGTTTGTGTGTGTGCATGAGCGTGTGCGTGTGCATGCGTGCGTGGTGTTACATCAACACGTGTGGTTCTGGACATGAGCAGCCACACATCACCGACAGTCCGTTGAATGACGCAACAGGTTGTGAATGAAATAAACTTAATTACAACATGACAGTCTTGCACGAAATATCATTAACGTTAGTCTTTGTAGTCACGTAGGCATGTGAATTACAGCGTTTCATTGCAAAGAATGCATGTAACGGGTACACTTGCGCTGTTTCTCCGCCATCTCGTTTAAATGAGCCAGATGTAGAGGGCGGGTATTTATACGTCATGGCGTTCAGCTGAACTCTTCTGGATAGGAAGCTCTCGACCATCCTAGCTCGTAGCTGCTTAAAGCTTGCTGCTAGCTCCTAATGCTAGCTCCTCACTGCACAAATAAGAAACTTGGGACGGCCTACAAGATGGCGGACCTCGAACGACTTCCAGTTCAAGCAAGGAGCTAGCAGTAGCACTATAAAAATAAGAGACTTGGGACAGACCCAAGCTGTTGTCCTAAAGTACCTTTCTACCATCTAGTGGCAATTCTTTTTGTTCCCAAATAACTGGTGAAATACGTTGTCATTATTACATTTTGAATACATTCTTCAAGTTTGACCATATGGCCTTAGTGTAGTAAATTGCAAAAAAACACGTGCTTCGGTTTTCAGTTAACTCACCCTGGCACACCTCCTGCTTCCATATGATTAGCCAGCGTGACATCATGTGACCAAACATCATATTGCCATTTCTGAAGTCCAATCACACCACACAGGACATTCCCAGAATGCACGCCAACCCGCATATTGATGTCAACCCCTGTGGCATCTCGCACCTTCCTGTAATGCACCAAAAACTTGGTCTTAATAATGTGAAGTAACAAAAAATCATCACCCATATCATATACCTTGTTGGAAAAGGGAGAAAATGCATCTCTCTGTGACCTCCATGAAGCTGATTTCTTTTTTTTTCTCTTCTTAATTAAACATTATTTGAGGTCTTTATTTTTCTCCGTTAATTCTGTCGCAGCCCCCTCCCCTTTGTCTCAGACTGATGCCTCGATTTGAGATAGGACCTCACCCTTACCACTACACATTCGATGCAGTTCAATTGGCAATCAAAAAAAATGTCTCTTCATCTGAGCTAATGGTTAGCAAGTACTGGCTATCATTATGGGTTGTTTCATGTAGTTCAAAAAGCACTGTGTTTAAATACATATCCAAACAATCTTTGAAATGCTGGTCGCCAAAAGTAGTAAAAGTTCTAGAAGTGTAATAAGACTTGAGAGTTTTCAGGGTGAAGCTAAGTTAACAGACACTCAATCTGGAAATCCATCGGTAATTTAAAAAAAAAAAAAAAAAAAAAAAGTTTTGTTTTTTTTCTTCCTTTACCTCTGGAGGCACAGCCCGGAGTTTTTCGACTAATGGAAGTGCAGGGGCCTCGGCGATCACTCACGCCCTTCACTTCCGGCGGTGCCCCCAGGGAATCACCGTGTTGTTTACAAATACTTCGGGTAGAAAACCAGCAGAGTTTAGCTATATATATCACATTTTTCACGTCACTTTATCACCGTGTAGACTAATCTGATGACACAATGACTGAACAATCGTTACTATTTCTGTGTGCACGTTTTGTAATTAATAACATGGTTATCGTAGATTAGCTGGGCCAACCGTTAGCTGTTAACGTTAGCCGTTAGCGGTGTCTATAATAACCATAGACTGTATAAAAATAAGGTAATAATTGAATAAACGGTCCGTGAATAAAGTATTTTTTCCAGCGGATATCTTAGTTACAAAATGATTGAGCTAGTTGTGTTGCTATGTGTGGTATTTATTCAGTTATGGGATATCACAATGTCTAGAAAGCATCAGAGGCTGCAGCTGACAGGGAAAGTTAACAAAGCTAACATCAGGACGTCATCTGTTAAAAGCCTCCCATTGTCGGATATGACACGAAACTACACCAGTTAGCTCAATCATGTTGTAACTTGTAACATGTTGTAAATATTTTTTTTCACATTGACGAGACAGCGTTTTGGGTGGAGCGGTCGCTATGGATGCGAAGCTTGCTGTTTCTGTAGGTACACATTTCCTGGGGACACCTGCCATCTCGGCCCTGCCCCCTCCATTGTGATTGGCTAAAGCGCAGCATTGTTCAAACTCAAAGCCCTGCCCTCCCTCCCTCTCTAGTCGTCTTTCACACAGAGCTGCCAACAGATTCTACAATGTAAATTGCAGAATCTGTCTTGAGAGATTAACAGACACTAGAATCAGCATGAGGTATTTATTTTTTACTGTAAGGGGGATTTAATCTCTGCATTTAGTTCACCTATGGTTGGACTGTGATGAATGAGCCACTGCTCTGCATGTTTCTTCACCATAAATAGCCATTTAATTTCTGGTCAAATATTTTGACATATTTTAACATCACTGATGCCAAAGGTGTACTCAACATTAGTAAAATAGAGCTGGGGGATGTCTGTATGGTTAACAGTAACAAGGAAGCAAGCATTTCATAAATCGGACTGTCATTTTCAGCAGCATTATGTAACTGACAACTTACTTGATGGCCTCACACATGTCCAGACCCATTTTCACACAGTTCTTAGCATGGTTTGGCAGAGACTCCGGCAGGCCGGACACACAGTAGTAACAGTCTCCAAGGATTTTGATCCGCATACATTCATTTTCCTGCATATAAAAAGGTGGAACACAGGGTCAGATAAAGGTCTCACTGACAGAGAGTGCAGGCAGCTTTTTAATTCAATCACATAATAACCCTTTGAGGGAAAATCACTTGGTCACTTTGTGAGAATGTGTTAATTAGGGACAAAGTCCAATAATGAAATGTTTACCTTGGCAATCTGATCGAATTTGCCAAACAGCTCATTCAGCATGTGCACCAGTTCTCCAGGTGAGCAGTCACTGGCCAGCCGTGTGAATCCCACGATATCAGCATACAGTATACTAGGAATGGAAAAAAAAACATATTAAACAATGCACTATAATGTAATTATTTTAGGGGTTTTCCAGAGAAACCTGTATTTTTTAAAACCATGAATATACATTCGGGCTGCTCTAGAACACACTATGAGTCACATATGTGTCTTACAGCAGTAGGCTACAACACTGCTTGGTCATATAAGTGGTGATCCAAATAAATAATACATGCCTGACATTAGTGTGCCTCTGGACATAGAGGTTGTGAAAATTGTTTGTGTTCTCAATTTGGCCAAAGTTTGGGCCCTTCAGTCTCTGGATGATCTCAGCTTTCATCACACGGGCAATGTGAGCTGGCAGCAGAGACAACAGGAGACGCTCCTAATGGCAGAAACACAAAGAGAGAAGAAAAGGCAGTATTGGGATGGTCAGCAAAATCAAGAAAAAATGAGCACATTATTACATTTGAAAACAAACATCTGCAACATATTACAAGGTTTCATAGAGAAAAAAAGTCATTTCTGATGAATAACTGCTTAATTATGTGTGATAAAGCATTGTGTTTTATAATCACACAACAGAGTAGTAAAAATATACTGCTGACACATGCAAAATATGCCAGCACTTTTATTAGTTTTACCTTCAGGGTATTTCCTTACAGGAATTTACAGCTTCTTTGCTCCAAATAATCACTGTTTTCTCAGTGGCATGACCCAAAATTAAGTGTTACTTGCAGTAATGCAAATGTCAAGACACTGAAAAGGCTTTACATTTTCAGTAAATTGGTATTCAATTGAATTCAGTCCTAATTTAATTCTAAAGCAGCAATGACAGGAGGAGACAAAAAGCTGTCACCATTATGTCACAGGCCTCCAAAAAAGCTTCAGGTGCTACGTGAAGGTTAATTGGGCACTTTGTTGTGTCAGGTTGAACTCAAATTAATGATCAATGTTAAAAAAATAAATAAAAAAGAACGAAAAAGAACAAAACTTGCCAGTGCTCATTTTACTGACAGCGACCAGGATGATCAATGTTTATTTAGTGGTGCCTTAACCATCTTTTTCTGCTTTTCTCTGAGACTATTGTAGGTATTCTCAAAGCCAACTGTCCCTGTAGTAAGCAAGGTCTAGTGGGTAACTCAACAGATAGAATGTGCACCCATTGCAGGCTGAGTCATTTGCAGCTGCCCAGGTTTGATTCCAGGCTGCCGCCCTATACTGCGTCATCCCTTTCAAAAATCCTTGAGAAAGTAGTTGCAGACACACAGCTGGTCTGCAACTACTTTCTCAGGGACTTTCTCTGCGATAATAATTTATTTGAGGAATTTCAGTCAGGATTTAGAGTGCATCATAGCTCTGAGACAGCCCTCGTAAAAATTACAAATGATCTTCTGATTGCCGCAGACAAAGGACTCATCTCTGTACTTGTTTTATTAGATCTTAGTGCACCATTTGACACAATTGACCACCAAATTCTGCTACAGAGACTGGAACATTTAATTGGCCTTAAAGGTTCTGCACTAAGCTGGTTTAAATCTTATTTATCCAATCGATTACAGTTCGTTCACGTTCATGATTAATCATCTTTACATACTAAAGTTTGTTCTGGAGTTCCACAAGGTTCTGTGTTTGGACCAATTCTGTTCACTTTATATATGCTTCCTTAGGTAACATCATTAGAAATCGCTCTGTAAATTTCCATTATTATGCAGATGACACACAATTATAACTATCGATAAAGCCAGAATAAACGGATCAATTAACTAAACTTCAAACAAGCCTTAAAGACATAATATTTATCTGGTGACACTGATAACACATTCTGACAAATTAAAAAGTAGACCACATCAACCTGTGCTGAGGGCATCTTGGTGCTAAATCCAACTTGTGTTGCATGAATAATCAGCAACATTCAAAGTGGTGATGATAATAATATGATGTTTGATTATAAAGGTACTAACAGAGACAACGGTGTCTCCGGCAATGTGAAGGAGATGCAGGAGAGAAGAAGACATGGGAGGGACAGAGTGGTGCATGCAGTATTTGTTTACTAGAAAGTGCATGTGCTTTGGGGTGAATAGAGGGGACATGGCAGAGTCTCTCAAGAAAACTTTAACTGTACCCATTTGACAACATTTTCGGTTTGAAGCCAATGAAAGAGGTGTCCTGGCTGCAGGAACTGCCTGTTTCTGTTCATAGGCTACTTGTTACTTGCTTCGAAAATACCACAATGAATGAGGAATGGTCAATTAATAACTTGAATTGAGGAACCAGGGAACTATCTACATAATGCCTCCTTATTTCACTACTGTCAGCTGGCTGGGAGTGAGATTGCCAAGGGTCTAAGGTTTCTAGTAAGGTAAATGGACATGCTAATAACAGCATGTGTTGGCTATATTATATGTCATCTCCAGGAAATATTACAGGATAGTTTTATGTTTAAAAAGTAAAATTATAAACTTAGAAGGACAGCAAGTAGGTGGGCTACCAGCTTTTTAGTGATTACATCTCCAGTCTGATCTCGAGTGCAGAGCTGATATCAAAGTTTACATGATGTGACTGAAGTGCATATTTAATGGAGTCAGTGTAGAACGAGAGCTCTGATGTTATGTGGTGCAGTGTTATAATAGTTGTATGCTCATTTATTGGTGGGACACAATGTCAATATGTTCCACTCAGGAGCATCTGCTGAGTCAAGTGTCAAAATTTGGTATGCTGGTCTGGTCCACCTCTTAATATGGTTTAGAATTTTTTAAATCTATAGCCAGGGTTTTATTTGTCCATCCTGGGCTACTGTGGAATGTGTGGATGTAAACAGCTCTTTCTAAGGTAAAGAAAACAACTATTCTTATTTCCAGGTGATTATAAACTAATAAAACAAAGTTATGAATACTAGTATATACCAATGCCCCTAAATCCTTAACACTGGATCTTTAAACCAATGTCACCTCCAATTCTGATAAAATTTCTGCACCATTGATAATCTCCCTGCACAGCATGTGAACCCGCAGAGGCTCAGAGGGTTCTATGTAAAGGAGAGGTCCATGGTGGCTGCTAACAAATGCTGCCTGGGCTTTGGGTTTATGATGAATTCACATAGTCCCCCTTGGACAACTCACACCGAAAATGTATGCACTCACTGTACTGCAGGCCACTTTGGATAAAAGCATGCAGCAAACAGCATATATTATGAGCACCCCAGAGAAACGCGTCTGCACAGTTACTACCATCTGTCGCAGGCAGCAGTAGCACTCCAGGGCTACTGCCAAACGCTCCACCCAAGGCATTTTCAGCTTCAGCTGGATTCACCATAGGGACAACCAGTTCCACCCAAGCCTGGATTTGCACACCAGCAGCTGGATTCACCTTCATCTGCTTGAACCCAAAAGCTACAACTGCAGCAGCTGCAGTGAACAGGTGCCTACATCCCCAGCTCACACAGCAGTAAACTTTAATCAACACCTTGCTAGTTTCTCACAGGAAGCCATGCTGCTGGCAGGCAGCAGCACCGCCTGCTTTCACCTGCAATCACCATACTAATCTGTTCCAGCTTTACACACAGCATGTGGAGAAAGGCACAGACGTACATACAATATTACTGGTTGGCTATCACAGGGAGAAAAAAGTATTATTGACACTAGCATCTGCACACAAACAGATTTCAAACACATTTCTTAGAATTTCAAGGGGGTTTAAAAAAGACAAAAGTATAAACAAATAAATGTATTTTAAGAAGGAGTAAAAGCAATAATCTAGAAAGACAGATTCAGTGGAATAAAACTTTGTGTTTCTCAATTGTGTTCAGTAGAAAAAAGAAAATAGTCATGTAACAGCGAGGCCACTCATTATAAGGGGGTTTCTGAAAATCTTATCACCAGTATTCAAGATATTGTATGTGACCAACAGCACATTAAACAAATGTTGAAGCCCCCCTGTATTGTCAGACAGTTTCATTTAAAAATGTTGTATGTATATTATGTGATTAATCATATATGATTGCCTGAGGCTGTATCACTACCCAGTCACCGTCATCCAAAATGCTGCACAGTACAAGCACAAACACAAAAAACAACCAATGGATGGATGTCCATGGTCTCATTGTAAAGGGATTCATTTTCTGCAGATGCTCTTACATCTTGTTAATCAGCTGCAAAGATTTCAGCCAGCAGCCATAGGTTGCCAAGGAGCTTTTAGTACAGAAGACGTAGCACATGCAGTAAACTCTTGGGACTTAACATAATCATCACATTAACTGAGGTCATTAACAGTTACCACATTCTGTAAAACACAACTCCTGACACGAAACCTCTGTGGATTCCTTCCCTTCCTAAACCACCGGAGTCAAGCACTGACAGCTATGTTTAAAGCTGAATCATATGACTCACAAATTTTAAGTACAATTCTGCAACACAGCAAGAAGATAAACAACTAAGTGCTTGTTGATGGGATGCTTAACAACTCAAAAAAGACAATAACTCAAAAACCCCTTTTGAATCAACATCAGCCACATTGCTCTGGATTAAACATCAGTCTCTAAGTCCTGGGTGAGTCATAATGTTTTAATGTATCTACTCTCTCATTTGTTGCCTTACACAGACACTGCCGTTGTCATTATAATCATAATCATCATTACCATAAGTACCACACTCTCCCTATTCATCTTACATAATCCATCCCTCATTTGTAAATATTTTCATTTCCCCATCATTTTCATCATTATTGTAATCAGCACCAGCACCAACACCACCACAACCACAACCACCACCACCACCACCATCGTCATCATCATCATCAGCAGCAGCATGTGTTCAGTCACTGCCTGCCTGAATTTCACTGGCTCACTAGTCATTAAGACTCTGACAACTTTACCTGTTGTCTCTTCTCAAACTCCAGTTTAATTGGGGACTTGATGCAGTTGCAGGTGTCCTGATAAGTCTGTTTAAGTGCCAACTCCATCAGATGCTTGTGGTACGCCCCCGCCATGTTGCCACACATGAAAATGATAATATTGGCCAAAATCTGTACAGGAACAGAGGACAGACAAAGCTGGTATTAGATAAATATCAGACAAAAAATAATCTACAAGAGAAACATTAATGAGTGACGAGTAATGTGGCACTTATTTGAAGGAGCAGTTACAGAGCTGTGTGTGGGATACATTCAACATAACTACCTCTTAATGTTTTATTTTACATAAATGGAACAGGCACAATCAGAAAAGCCATTTCATCTCCACTGATCACAGATTAAAGACAAGAATCAGGTCATGAAACAGCTGTATCCTGAGGAGGCAATGAGTTTTTATGACATGGAACTAAGGTTTAAGAAAAACCTCTCAGTCAGAAATAGGACAAAAGCTTTTCCTCAAGGGTACTTGGCCCTGGCAACTGAGAACCTGCAGTGATGTCGACATCCAGCACTGCACAATGTATTTAAGGGCAATGTGGCATTCATAAACAACACAGCTTTAGTCATTTTCCTGTGAATCAGTTATTTTAAGGCTACAGTTTCCACAGCCCCTCAGAGATAGAAATACAGTACAATGGTAAGAAAAAGAAATTGGATGTGTGGCTATTGTACTACCCCTACTCTCTTATTTATTGCCTAAAAATAGTGTCAAAAATAGTGCGTGTTCTCTGCCTTGGCTTTAGTGTGGCTTGATCAACCTTCCCTCTACCCTGTTGAAAAAATTGGATGAAAACTGGACCAAAAATAAACTCAGTAGATTATTATGTGTCCGCACCTCTCTCTATATAAATAGACTTTCCCTTGAGTTCAAGTTCATCGTACAAGAGGCCTGTCTATTTCCTAATTAGTGTAATTTCAACAAAAAACACAGCCTGCTACAGGCTCTATTGGACCATAGCATGGCTGAAGTGACAAAGGTTCTGTTAGTCATGTTTTACACATATTTATTATAATAAATAATTTTATTAAAAGGTCTAGTGTGTAGGATTTAAAAGGCATCTAGCAGTAAGGTTGCAGATTTACAACCAACAGGAACTTCTGTCCGCCAAGCATGCAGGAAAACTACATGAAAATACAAATGGCCCCATCTTAAGCCAGTGTTCTACACCTTTGTTGACACATCTACACTCAGTTTAGTAAATAACATCTGGATCTAATGTTTGAAGTCTGACACTAATTAATAAGATGGCCACTGAATAGCCCTGGGAACTCTGGTCTTTTAACTTTATATCAAATTTGAAACAATAGTACATTTGTAATTTTCTACTTGCTGGTAGCCATAAATCTTGTCCATCAACAAGACAACAATATGTCCACATCTGCTACTTCCTCAGTCAATAACAAGCTAACCTGTCAATGTTAGCATTTTTACATATAACACAGAATTACATTACAAAAAAGGCTGTGTTGTACATACTCTCCTGCTTACTTGCCCATTTGTGCACCCTGTATCAGACAGATGAAAGCAAAGTCTGACAAAGTGAAGCTCAGCCTGATAAGATCAAAACTTCACAGTGAAAGATCAGTCATTTTGATTTTGCTGACTTAACATCACCCTCAGGCCAAACTCAGCATCCTCTGCCCCACTAGTTTTCAGGATCTAGAATATTAGCAAGCATGTCTCCATTTTTTATCCATTCAATAATGTTGTTTTTCACTATATGCATAGCAATACAGCCTCAAAGGGCCAAAAGCACTGCTGTATACTCCTGTTTTCACATTGTCAGGCCCGACTCTTTGTCCAACAGGTACAAAGAAGATCAATGATGCATTCAGGGCACATACTGTACATGATCATTATAAACAAGTCATGCTGAACTGTATTTAGTGGTTTACCATAAGAAATGGATAAATAGAAAGAGCTGATGTCCAAGGACGGTCATAAAGATAACAGCTATTGTATTACCCCTCATTGTGTGGAACTCATTACATACACTGCCCCCCTTTTTCAGTCAATATCACTCCATAACACTAGAGAATACAATATGTTAAATATGTCACAAAAAAATAAATGCTTACTGCAATGAAAGCTCTTCACTATAACCGTAGTATGCAAAATGTGACCTGTAAAAAGTGCAGTCTATCCTTTTTACTTTCATTTTAAAATTGTGATTTACTGTCATTCACATTCCATGCATCCCTCTTGGCGGTACTACACAGTAAGTTCAATTAGAGGAGTTAATATGATAGGACGTGGCCCAGTGATGACAGGTGAATGTATTAACACCCAGGAGTCCTCATAACCTTGAGCTCAATATTTTGCAATTTAAAGCAAATGGGCAATTTAATGGTTATCTCCCACTGCATCTTTGCAAAGAATATTTTCTCTCTTTCCTTCAACCTATGTCATTCTCTGTCCCATTCTCTCTCATTTCCCTGCCTCACCTGTTTTCCTTTGACTTGCAGTCTTTGTCTTTCTTTCCAACATAATGGTAACCTTCTTGTCACACTGACCACTGGCAAATTGCTTTCTCTCTTTTTTCTGACGTAAATGTGACTAACAGATTTACATTACAGGATATTAAGCCTGTGACCTTTTGCTCAAGACCAAACAGTTTATATCAGTAAAAACATTCAGAGCAAAAGACAAAAGTATAAAACTGCCCATGTCATGTATTTTTTAGCTCACAATAGTTAATGGAAACTGTTTGGTTTATGTAATCCCAACAGTGAACTCCCAGTAGACAACCAGGGTAGCAGTAATTGTATAAAAGATTTATATCAAACTTTTAAAAACAGGAAACTTCCATCAGTGAATATTTCTTTTTACACAAAAAAACTATTAGTCTACATTTTCTAGAGCTGGAAGCCAGGCAAAGGCAAGTGCAACGCAAATAAACACACACACCACACAGGCTGTTGTCAAGCTATGCTTATAAGTACTTATTAATACAGCTGCAAACTTTGTCCACCAAATTAGTGCTAAAACATTAACCTTTTGCCACCAGTAAACTCAAGACACCTCCTCCTGTTCTGTCTTGAATAACAAGATAATGATTACTCATCACCACAGTTTAATGACTGTTTTATAACATTTATAAAACAATGCACAACGGAAATACCAGTTAAAATAACCAATAACGCTTGACTATGAGTACATATGTATACAATGTTGACTAAGAAAACAGGATCTGCTTTTTATGCTCAGATACACATGCTGTTCTACATAAATATCAGATGAATGTAAACACTGTAAAAGTACCTGTCTCTGCTTTATATTTGACAAAAGCAAATATCAGGGGCAGGGGCCATGTGCTTGTGAGGTCTGGTGGCTGAGTTTATGCTCACATCTATTCACTGTATTTGGGACAGGCGTCTCTCTTGCTGTCCACTGAATTTATCATCACCTCTGCAGATTTCCAAACACTGAAAGTTATTTTGTCGAAATTAAAGGCATTACATTTACAAGCCTCGCTTAGTTCATGACTGCTTATTTTCCATAGAAAGTCTAACAAAACAGTCTGAACGTTGTACACTGAATGACTGAAAGCAGGCACAAGAGGATGGACTGGGGCCTTTGTGAGCTGCTTTATAAAAAGGTTTTTCAGCAGCCCATATATTGGATATTTTTATAATCTCACTTTATATAACCTTAAAGCATCTTTATATTTAACTAAAAATCCATTCAGTTACCCATTCATTCCTTCTTTGTGAGTATGTCAATCACAAATGAGCTGCACTAGAAAGCCCAATACATCAGATAGAACTGTTTGCAATTTTGTAGTCCTCAAAACTTCTATGTGATGTTAGATGTAATTTACTTCTTATTTGTGGCTGGCAGAGGTGGTGAAAAGCAGTCTAGCTCTAGGCTGACAACCTACTCGCTGCTTTTAAGAAGCCAATTCTTACTAATGTTTGAATTGCTGCTTCCTTTGGATTCAGGAGATTTCCTTTCAGTGGCCTTACTTGACACCAGAATGCCAAGACAAATACAGGGGGTTCCTTACTGGAGTTTATCTTTTTAAAGGAGAAAAAGAACAGAGTCTGATGTTTTTGATATGCTGCAAAAATCATAAATATAACAAAGTTAATTAATATGTTTGACAAACCTGTCATCCAGCAAATCACAAACTTGTGAACCGCTGCCTTTTATGTATGAGGGTTTTTTTTAACTATTCCGTTCAACTGATTACATTCAGTTAGTCCTGAGTGCTTCTCTTAGTCTGACATATGTTAGACAAGACTGACAACGATCCAGGCCATCTCAAAGGTCAGCTGTGTGAATCATCCGTACCTTATTGGTACCCAATAACAGATAACAGCAGGGTTAGGTGAGGATGACCTCTAAAGGGCTTTGAGCCGACTAGTGAATTCTGGGATTGAATAAATCAGAGAGCTGAGTCCTATATGGGCTATTGGCTGTTATTATACTACCGTGTGTACACGTCAACTATGAAGGTGAGTCTTGTTTTAAAGGGGAAGTTCTGTTTTTCTTTAGTTTCTTCTCATCGCTTGTGTAGAACGGCCCGCACACTGCACAAAAAGCAGAGGCACTTCTTATGCAAAACATGAATTTATCATTACATAGTGCTCAGTGACAAAAAGTGAGAAACGGAAAGGTGAACGTTTCAGTGGTAAAGAGGATTGTCTTTAAAAATTGCCTCTGATTTTTTTTTTTGCAGAGGTTAGTGGGTCAGTATAAATGACCCAGATGATGATGACAAGTAACTCTAGCGATTCATAAAAACGTATTGGTGAAATGAACGAGTTTCGCGGCAGATAATGTGTTATTTAGAGCCTCATTGTCGGTTGTCTGTTTATGATCCCTTCTACAGAAATTACAGCATGTACAGTTGACTGTGACTCTTCCCATCACAATTCTCAGGAGAGAGGATGTACTTGGAAGTCTAAACTCTGGGTGAGATATGCATAAAAACAGATGGTCTCTCATTGCTCCAAGCTCGATTTTCAAATGAAAAAAGAGGAGAAATGAGAAACTAATAAAAGTCAAGTCAGCAAAGGTGAAACTTTTCATTTGGATTCATATGAAGTCCTACTTCCCCTAAAAAAGGTAATACTTATAATCTGCAACAGCTGCAACTGCTGAGAGTCTGTGTGAAATCTATCAGTGATAGCTCAAATAGAGTGTCAGTGCTGTGATGAATTATTGATGATTTAACACTCAACAATTAATAAAGAATGCAACTGAAGTTTTTTTTGGCTCTGAGAGGGGAGGCTGCGATTTAATAACACGCTGATCACGGCACTGAGTTTAACTTTAGTGTAGATAAAACATGGAGTATCCTGAAGTCCTTCTCATACCTTCATTGAAAACCGCTAACCACTTGAAAATAAGAGACGTTTGTTACATAATACATATTTTATCCTTTAGGCGAATTCAATGGCTGTAAAGCAGAGCTGTGTAGCAATACTAAAAGATTAGTTAGAATTTTACATCAAGTAGCCAGATCAGTCTTCCCACCTACAAGTAACAGAGAAGAAGAAAGTTTAAAGAAATTACCAATGCAATAATATAACAATACATCACTGTTGTACTCACTCCATGCAAGAAAAAGTTGAATTTAACATTTTTAAATAGTACATGCGCATAAATCTGGACCGAACAGAGAGCTTTCACCTCTTCAATAAATGAGCTGGTTCATTAAGACTCCAATGAGCCAGCAGTGTAAAGTTTAATGGACTTGACAAACTGGAGATGTCAGCATGGTTCCCTCTCACTTAATACCCCCTGGGCAGTTTGTATGCACACTAGAGCAATGAGCAAGAGAGTGGACATTTAATGGCTGGCATTTACAAATCTCCTCTGAATAGACTGGTGTGTTTTTTTCTACATATTGCTGAGTGTGAAATATATAAATTAAATGAAATTAAAATTAAAATCCAACAGACCACAAATTCATGCATGTGATTATGTGTGTCAGTGAATATGTCTGTGTGCATGCACGTGTGAGCTTCCAAGAGAATTCTTTGACATTTTGGGAAATACGCTTATTAACTTTATTTTTAGATCAGAATATTGACAATACTCACACGTCTATATAATAAATGTGTAGTCAGCAGCAAGTTAGCTGAGCTCAGCATGAGGACTGGAACAAGGGGGAAACATTCTCTCAATACCCAAAGTCTAACAAACAACATGTTGCGGTTTTACAGAGCTGTGTGTGTTTCTTGGCAAGGCACAGTCACCTCCTGGTGTCCTGTTGTCACCGTGAGGTTGCCAAGCAACCAGTGGAGACACTGGCTGCTGGCACTAGCTGCACATTTACTGTACAGGCATGTTGTGGATTTTCTCATCTAACTCTCGGCAAAAGAGCAAATAAGCATTTTTCCCCAAAATGTCAAAAAGTGTTCCTTTAAAAAGCCTTCACGGTGCACTTGAGCAACAAAGTTTTTATGTCCACAAGGGGTTTATTCAGCTGTTATCCCTATTTAGCTGAGTAAGCCAACAAAGACAACATTTTTGTTGCCAGTGGCATGGTTAAAGATAATCTGAATCTGCCTGGTACAAATACAGTTTAATACAATAAAATTTTAGGCAGGAAATCATTACTGAAACAGTTATGGGTTATATGCAGTCCAGCTGCAAATCGACAACAGTTTGTAGTAGAACTAGGAGCATTGAGACAAAAATGAAATGGTCTTTTTGTTCCCGTCATCAAGATGTTGATGTTGCTTAAAAATTGCAGCTGTTAGATAGTCTTTCTTATTAACCTTCTCCACCATTTTTTTCCCCAGCAGCTTAATGTATCTGAACCAGTGACCTTAACATCCCCATCTCTGTAAGCAACTAATGAAAATGCATTCATAATTGGAGTGCAGTCAAAATAACATGTCTGCAACTCAAACGTAAGGATTAACCTCTGGGTTTCTGATGTCGTTGATAAAATAAGCACTTCGGCAGCACCCTAACCCTTTATTATAATTTTTGACATTTTAAAGATTAAATCATTTAGATATGTTTTCCCCCCCAACACCTCAAAACGTGAGGATCAGGGGAACAGGGATCCAATTTGGACTGCTACTATAAGTCAATCTTTAGATGTATTTTTACATCATACAGAACCTGAATAAATGAGTGGAGAAACATAACAAATGCAGAGGCTTCTACACAGGTGCACTGCATGGTATAATCAAGCAATCAGGAACCAATTATTCTCTGTGGCATGTGTGAAACTGCAGAGCAGGCCCAGTTGATTCTGATTTTGTATCAAGATGGCAGGAGGAAAAGAAAGTGAATTTGATTGACAGTTCATTGTTGGGGCACGGACTACAGAAAATTCTGTCACAAAGACAGACATCTGCATTTAGATCTAGGGGGGAGACTGCAGTACTTAGGCTTGACAATAGTGGTTGACAGTGCACATGTGATAACTGTGACGCTCATGCATTTGTACGATATGTACAGTTAGGAAAAAAATCAGACCCCCACAAACCCCTCATTACGAAGATGAATACACATTTAAGAGTTCAGTGGTGCAAAACTCATGAGAACTGGTCTAAAGAGATGTGGGGAAAAAAGTAATATGGTCAGATCAGTTGGCCTTTACCATATTCAACTACGGGGCAAATGCATTTGTGGCGTACACAAAGGGAACAGTACAGGCCTGAATGCTTTAATATTTTATTTAGCTTTAATATTAGGTAGCACAGCATTTGGAGCAAACTACTGCTACCAAGCGCTTCCTATAGACTTCAGTAAGATTGTTACACCTCTCTTCTGGCCCACTCTTCTTTTACAGACTGCTAGAGTTCTCTTCAATTTGAAGGGTGCCTTTTTCCAGCTGCTGCTTTAAGATTTCTCCACAAGTGTTTAATGAAATTTAGATTTAGACTCACTGCTGGCCACCGCTTTCTTTAGAACCATTCCTAGGTGCTTTTTAACATGTTTTGGGTCATTGGTATGGGGCATTGGGCATGAACTTTGACACAAACACAGCTTTGTGACACTGGGTGGAACATATCACTGCAAAATACCCTGGCAATCTCCCAATTTCATGATGCCACACACAAATTCAAGGCACAGCTTGAATCTGTTTTGCAGTTATCTCAGGTTTCTCAGCTCTCCTTTCTTCACCATATGCACAATTCTTTGCTGCAATCTTTCATCAACTTTCCCTTGCATTGTCTTCTAGAAAGGTTGGCTACAGCACAGTGGGCCAGTTCTTGATTGCATACAGTGGACACCAGAACATCAAGATCTCGGGAAATGGACTTGTAGGCTTGAGATTGTCCATGCTCGGCTACAATCTTCTGTCTGGCCTCCTAAGACTATTCTCTGCTTTTTTCCTTTTCTTCATGCTCAGTGTGGTTCACACAGGGACACAAAACAACAGAATGAGTACTTGCTCCATTTAGCTGGTTGAATGATTGATTATTAGATTGGGCACCTGTGACTCACCAGAGGTGAGTTCAAGGTGAATCAACTGCTGCTAACCCAATTATTTCTTGCAATTTCGAAAAAGGTCCCAACATTAATTTCACAACCAATTCTGTGTGTACTAAGCTAGGATTCAGTGGTATTTTTTCCTCCAGCTTTTTTGATTTGTTTCTCTCCCAAAGAAAAACATATACTATCAAAATATGTTTAAAGTCACAATTGTCTAGAAGAAACAGTGTTTATCAAAACGTAATGGTGCCAATATTTTTCAGCCACTAGTGTATATACACGTTGTCCAATCAGAGGTTACTCTTCAGGAAGGCCAAAAAAGTCAGATAATGTGGTAAAAAACATATGTTGGCCAATTTGCCATCTGATTAAACATTAAGTTGTGACGCTACAAATCCATCAGCCTCACCTAGGCAAATGCTACATTGAAAGCTGGAGAGGTTTTCATAGCTGCTGTTCGGTAGTTACCCTCTGACACATAAGCCTTGGAGCATTCTGTCTCCCAACCTTGACGCTCTTATCTAAAAAGGAGCATGTAAGCCAGAGCCTGTCCCAACACAAAGGGTTGAACCGACACTGGCGTATTGCCAGAGACACAGAGAAGAGGAAAATGCATGCGTGCACTCTCTCCGTCTTACACACACAAAAGGCACAAATATAAAGTAAGCACACAAAGAAAGAGACACACATATTACACATGAGGAAATCCTCTCTCACAATAAATGAAAATTTCGAATCCTAATACTAAGACATATCACCACATAGGTTATTTGCTTGAAATCCTTAGAAGCTGTTAAGGGATAAATGTCTAATTTAGCAAATGAAATAACTGACTACAAGGTACTTCAACACACTGATGAAAAAAATCATATAATAATTCAATATTGCCATTAAAGATATAGAAAATATTGACACATAGAATATTGTGTTTTGTGATACTGTATCAATTCTCAATAACACTGTATAGATTTTTAATTAATAGTTCATATGTAAAGATTTTTTGCAGTGATTCATTTTGTGTTGTGTTTAAAACAGGGATGCATGTTAACTTTTCTTTTAAACCGATACCCGATAACTTTCAGCTCCTAAAGGCCGATACTGATAACTGATAACACACACACATACAGTGTCATGACATCAATGCTATGAACAAAACCAAAGCAGTTTTGACCCTTTAAATGAAGAGATATTTATTTTTTCCAATGAAAAACTACTGGCAAGCATCTCAAACATTTTCGAAAAGATATCAAACAAAAAAACTATTTGATATCTCAAATGAACATCAATTTAAATAAGGTGCATTAATTATTGATATAAAAATAAAGGCCCCTTGAACTGATGCAAATACATGCATTGGGATTACAAACTGAAAAAGTTCATTCCAGAAGTTCAAAAAAATAAATATATATAGAAAATGATTGCACTGAACAGTGCATTCCATAGTAACAAAAAAATAAGTTTAAAGAATATGGGCTTCTGGTTCCATTCAAATGAATACCTTTTCACTAAGGTAAATGAGGTCCAGTTGTTCTTTTATCTCATATTAGAAGAGAAAGAAAGAAAGAAAGAAAGAAAGAGAGAGAGAGAGAGAGAGAGAGACAGAGACAGAGACAGACAGAGAGAGAGAGAGAGACAGAGAGAGAGAGAGAGAGACAGAGAGACAGAGAGAGAGAGAGAGAGAGAGAGAGCGAGAGAGAGTATGTGTGCGCGTCTGTGTGAAATTATGACCGAGTTAACGAGTTGTTCCATTCAGGTCTCATAGTGGGAGTGGGGCACTGCCGTGCTGACAAACTTATATATGTTATCGGGGCTATTCGTCATGATATCGGACACATCGGAATGACGTAATAATTTCCTGTTATCAGCCCGATAATTATCGTCCCAATAGTTATCATGCATCCCTAGTTTAAAACACTGACAGCTAAATACTTTTGTGTGGTAATCTATCGTTGGCCACTGGTCATAAAGGACGGACTGCTAGTATTGAGAGGTTTTCTAAAATTAGTTTGAATAAATAGAACTTATCCTGGGTTTTTCTTGCATAGAGAATTAGGAGGTGACTACCTCCTTCAAATTTCATCCCACCTGTAGCTTTTGACAAAACACTTAAGAGAAGAGTCATCTGTCTTTGGCTGTACAACAGCACAGTGGGTACCAGCCCTAGAATTCCAAAAGAAGTCAATATGGTCATTATTGTGCTCTTTCTCCCTGACATTTAATGTTTTAATAGTTTATAACCAACTCCTACTTTGTTTGTAAAACACAAACAAGGCCTCTTTCCAGACAGACAGACAGATATGAGATTTTGTTTGATACACCAATTCATTATTACACTGCTTTTAAAGTTATTCAGAGCACAGGCCAAAATGTCAGGATAACTAGGATGAAACATACAGTCCAGCACGCATGGGTTTTCATTGCTTTGCCTAGTGCCTTTAACTGTATCCTGTGGCCTTCTCCAACAAGTAGTAACTGACATCATAAAGTGGCCTAAATAGAACTCAGAAACCTTACAGAACTACTTTGTATTAGTTCTGTACTCAGGTCACATAATGAACCCTTCACGTTCAATCATAAAGAAGGCTGTAGGATATGGCTGAAAGTTCTCATAAAAGCTAGTAAGTTTGAAACTGAATCAAATTGTTTATGTACTGGAAATGGTATTTTTATAATAAAATTGTTGGCTAGTTGTTGACTGATTCTCACCTGTCTGAACAAGTGAACAAGTTATCAATTTGTTTTTTAAAATGAAAAAAACGAATATAATGAGCAATAGTTTTGATTAATACTACTTTGATTAACACTACTTCATGTGGTTTGTGGATACCAGTGAAATGTTTTATCATTATTCATTAATATCTGGAAGCAATTTTGGCTGGTGATATGAAAAAAATTGATTATAAGCCCTGTGGTGACATTTCAACCTAAATTTACCAAGAACCTTAGCCTGCCTTTCATTTGATATTCCCAGCTGCTTTGGGCAAATGTCATTCCATAATAAGTACCAACAGCCCACTAATGGATCCAATATTCCTCCGAAACAAGAACGAGCCTATCACAAGGGTAGCCTATGCCTTATGTGTAAAATGCACACTCACACGCATACACTGCATAGTCACTTCTGTTCATAATTAAAGCAAGCTGGCTTGGAGGTGTCTATGTTGTAGTGTTAGTGTAGCATGCTTTACACTGTCATTGTTAGTCCTTACTGTGAATGTTGGGAAGCCTGTCAACAAAGTGTTTAAATATTCCAATTGTGGGTCACTGTGTGACAAAGCATATAAAATGTATCTTTAATTAATATAAAGAGACTAATTATTATATCAATTAATAAAAAATTGGGGATAATATTTGTACTAAATATTTTTTAATCTATTGTTTTAAGTGTTGTATAGTGTAAAAACAACATGTTTGTCATCTGTTTCTTCTCCACTGTATTTGCACTCCTCTGCCAAAATTGCACAGGAGGTTACCTTTGGCTCATGTAAGGGGGTTTCTAGGGGAAAGTGCCAAGTATGATAGTTTTAGGAGTGTTTATTTGTTTGTCAAATAGCAATACTATTGTTGTTGCTTATCAAATAAGTATTTACCTAAAATGTGTTTTATAATGCATGTGCAGGCTGTAGCCATCTGGAATGTCCATTGAGGGCAAAATGTCCAACTGTATGGTCCAATTTTCAGGGATATGAATGGGAAGATCCATTTTTGAAGAGGGTCCATTTTTGAAACTTTTCAGACTTAGAAAATATATAAAATCAAATATGTAACCATTAATAACCTGGATTTGGAAAATGTATTTTTCATGATGATTTTTTCTTTGATACATATCTTAAACATAAATGTGACTCCAAACACTGTACACACATTTTCACCATAATTATAACGAATCCATCCCCTGTAGTCCTCGGAATCACATATACAGACTTGACCCTGAGTAGAGTCAACAAACTGATAGAAAACAACATGACTGTCACGGACAACAAATAAAATATGGATAACGAAACAGAGCAGCCAGGATTTGGCGGAGTCTGTGTTTACTAGTGGGCATTTCGTTCCTTGGCAAAGTCACATCAAGCCCGGCATGCCATCTTGACTGCCGATTGAGCAGCAATCTGTCTCCTCCCAACAATGCCTTTTCAAGCTGACACACACAGACTGTACAAAAGGTTAGGATTGCCTACCTAATATGTCAGTCACTGCTTACCAGTAAAAAAAAATAAATACAATATCTTCATTAGCAGGTGGAATTAAAAGGCATCACGCCCTTTATTTCTATTTAGTCCCATTTAAAGTGTTTTGTTCATAGTTCCTCCATATTGTTAATCAAAACTTCCCACATCAAACATTAAAATGCATTGTTTATACTATCTATATCTACTCCTATATCAGGCTTCAGCATTGGCTTAACTAAAATCTAAAAATATAAAGCCATTGACAGCAAAAAGCAAGACAATGGGGTGATCTGTGTGAACTGTTTGCATAATTCTGGAAAGAATATCTGAATAAGATGATTTTCCCCTTCCTCCCATGCATATTGTCTGCTCTTTGACGTTGGTTATCACTCTTAATTTTGATTTCATTATCTTCCAGTCTTAGTATCTTAGTCTGACACAACACTGTCGAAGTAGTTAATTTTTTTCAACATTATCCTGTGTCACAACCATGGCAAAGAAATTAAAGAATACATTTCAATTCAGCTGCTGTTGTGTGTTAGTGTTTTAATTTAAGAATACCATGCTTCAGCATATGTAGTAAATCATCAACTGTACAAAACTATATACAAGAGTAAATTAAAATACTGAGTTTCAGATTTTACCATCAACCTTTTGAGCCCATAAAAAGGAACAACTGTTTCACTTTTAAGGTCCCACATCATGCTAATTTTCAGGTTCATACTTGTATTTGGGGTTTCTGCAGGGACATGCTTACATGCTTTTGTTTTCAAAAAACACATTTTTCTTGTACTGTCTGCCTAAATATACCAATATTCACCCTCTGCCCAAAACGGTCTGTTTGAGTATCTGTCCCTTTAAGCCCCCCTCCAAAAAAAGCCAAGTCTGCTTTAATTAGGCAGCATTTCTGGGTCTTCCACATCTGCAATCTTGGCATATTCGCACCATCATTGCAGGGGGAATGACTGCAACAGCACTGTAGCAGAAGTTTCTACTTTTATATACACTGAACAAAAATATAAATGCAACACTTTTGTTTTTGATCCCATTTTTCATGAGCTGAACTCAAAGATCTAAAACTTTTTCTATATACACAAAAGACCATTTCCTCACAAATATTGTTCACAAATCCGTCTAAATCTGTGTTAGTGAGCACTTCTCCATCCATCCCACCTCACAGGTGTGGCATATCAAGATGCTGATTAGACAGCATGAATATTGCACAGGTGTGCGTAAGTGTGGACTGAGCGTTTTCTCACAATATTTATATATAGCACGACAAAGAAATCAGATTTTTACGTGTGTAAAACCCTGACCCTATTTTATAGGCCTTTGCTCAAAAATTGCATATGCATAATGAAATGAATATATCTCTGCAACCACACAGTCTATTTGAATACTTTTGGTGTCATGGTAAAGGGAACACTTGTGAGATTTGTTAAAATGTGTAAATGTCAGTATATGTGTTATATGTGAAGAGTAAATGAAGATGGCACACAGCACAAATGAAATATTTTGAGGTTCACCTAAAAAAAAAAAAAAAAAAAAAAAAAAAAAGCATTTTTAGGATGAGTATCCCTTTGGAATGATGCAGCAGCAGCTCTGAACCTCTATCACACCATAGTACAACATATGTGAACATTAACTCTGCAAAGGTTGATTCTGATAAAGTGAAGCAGAACAATATAAGAGAGGTTTTAGTAAAGAAAATTCAGGCGAGCTCTCCAAAATTGTACCATGTTTGCATGTGATTTTTGTCATGTAAAATCCTATATCTTTAATTTTTTGTTTCTGTAAATCCTTACTGATGTTTAGGGTATACACATAGTACTGTCTGTTTAGTTTCCCACTCCAAACTGACTAATATGCACCTACTACATTTGAACCTGAGTTTCTATTCTGAGCTTTGGAGGCCCGTATCTCCGCGACGGCTTGGCCGATTTGAGCGACTGACACCTCGTTTGATTCGTTAGAGCCAATAGAATGACGCTATACTCACCAAAACGAGATTGACAGCACTGCAAGCCAATCAGAGTCAGCAGAACACGTTGTGGGGAGATGTTGGCTGCTGTGTGTGGTCATTGTTTTTGTTCCCTCGGAACCTTTTTTTCCCACCCGGATTCATTTGAATGACAGACAACTTCCAGTAGTACGTGAACGGAGCGTGAATCAACAGCAGAATGCGCATTTTATGGCGAAATTAACAAGGTAAGAGCCGCATTACAAATATATTTTGGCAAAGAGATTTCTGTTGTTCTTTGGGCTGTAGCTCTGTGATGGTTAAAGGGAGAGTGATTTGGATGAGTGGAGTCTCAGCTTTCATTTGAGATGAACGGCGTGAGTTTTGAATATCGTGTGGTCGGTTTAGAGCCTGAAATATACCGAGTGGGTCGGTATATCGGTGCTGTTTGGAGTTGTTTGAGATAGTTGTCGTTACAGCCTTGTAGCTGAGGTTCTGCTGTTAAATTTGATGGGCAACATCACTTTATTCTTCTGATCAGTATATTGATACACACCAGGCCTTTATTAGCAGCTCTAGAGGTCCCCCAATTGGGGCTTGACTTGAGGGTTCAACTTAACCTCCATACTCGGAAGAATATCCAAAACATACATCCTGGCATTTTGTTTGGCTACGAAATATTTTAATGATGGAAATAGCATAAATAATCTAAATTCTTTAATTCAATTCAGAAGAATTTCCAAACATACTTTTTATGCTTTCACATTTTACTGATACTATGCTACATTTCTACAAGGGAAATTCTCTCAAAGGAAACTCCTCTCTGGCAGAATACCCACTGAAATTATGCTGACAGGCAAACTGACCTGCTGCACACGAGGAGCTGGCAGATAGTGACCATGCAGCACAAAGCCTGAGGCTGCCCAGATGCTAGTATGCCCATGCTACACATAAAAAGAAGACCAAATAACAGGCCATCACTGTAGAGTTCACAGAGGCAATACACAGTCTTTGTGAAGGTTTAAGAATAGGGGGCACACGTGAATATATAGGCACTACAATCATCATTGAGTTGAAGGATAGAGCTCTAGCTGCACAAGCACTCTATTTATTGTCATAATGTGCATTTTTTTGTAAGTCTAGCTCTCTCAACCAGCATTGTTCCCCAAAAGCTGAACTGCTAAATAAAGGCTCAATTCTTTAGTAGTGCTTGTGACAATCTCAGTCGTATAGTATGACAGAAAATTGTAACTTTAATTAATATTTTGTAAAAACAATTTAGTCAGACCGTGATCAAGCAGCAGGGCTAACAAACAGCCAGACAAACCAAAAGGCATAGAGAAGAGCAATTTATATGCAGGAGGTCACTGAGATGAGAACATAGTAAAGGCCTAATAATAATTACAAGGCATTTTGTATGGAAGAAATGCCCTCTGTAGCTCTGTTAAAATGCATTCTGAACTGAAATCTATGATTATCAGTGAGATAAGGCTTTTGTGACATGCTTGTTTAACTAATGTTGTTTCCTTTATGCATTAGTTGGAACATGCCGTAGGTGTGAGTTTATGAATCAGGTTTAAATGAGCTCAAATTAATTAAAGTCTGCATTAGCCTTATAATTGGTTTCCTGATATTGTTATTTCTTCCTTTCCCAGCATATGCCAACTGCCTGAACATTTTGTGCTTGAAACAGCAATACTCCTGGAAATAGGGTGACCTTTAAATAAAGTATAAAAAACACATTAGAATTTCTATCGCTCACCTGCTATGCTAAATCAGTGTTAGTTTAAAGGTCACATTTGTTTGTTTGCTAAAAATACAGACTGTATGGTAAAAATGACCAGAAATGAGCAGAATGGGGAAACATTAAATGTCTGGAAAGGAAAAACAATTCCATTAAGATTCAATCTGGATAATAAAACAAAAGAAAACAAACAAACAAAAAACCCAACAGTGGTTACAATTCCCATGATGTATGAATAAGGCAGGATGTAGTGTAGCTATGTAGCTAACTAAGACAATATAGAAAGGTTACAAGGTTTAAGAAACTGATGTTCTTACAGTGTCATACAGAGTATGTTTTATATGTTTCATAATACCCTGATAGAAAACTGGACTTGCATCTTGGTTGTTGGCAGCAGGATGTTTGTTTGCAGAGCATATAACAGCTTTATGTATGTTTGCTTCAAGCACAGTGAGCCCCATTCAGCAGTGCTTCCTGGGATCTAAGGGCACGTAAACCTCCATGGGGAGTAGGGCGTGGTATTGTTTAAAAAAAAAAGAAGATACCAGAACCATTATCAGTACCCTTAAAGTGATACTGATAGCAATAGAGTACTTTATTTGAGATCTTTCTTTTGTTTGTACGTTATTCTGAATGGATGCATTCAGTTGTGTACACTTCCATGAAATGCTACAGTGTGTATAGCAAAGCCATACTTTCGAACATTTTGGTAGCATCCAAACTCAACAGATGAACTGCCAACTCAATCAAATACACCATGTTCAACTTCACCATAACACAAAATGTATGAGTTATAGCTGCTGCGGTAGTGGGCCAATTGCACATCACATCTTAAATTAATGAATATTTGCCACGATTGGCTGAGAGCAAAAAATACAAATAGCCTTTTTTTTTCGAGACCTGAAGATAAGTAAGAATTGAATGTTGATATTGTTTAACTAGCGAGGTTTTAATACTACTTGGTACTAGGTCATTTGGTCATTGAGTTAAAGGTACCAATACCCAGACCTGCAAGGAGATGACACATTGATTATGGCAACATATAGCAAAAACCTGACAGTAACTTACAGTATTAGTTCTTTAAAGAATTTTTGTCACATACTAGCAAAAACTGGTATTGTAACTGAAATATCCTCAATTGAATTGCTATTGGATCGGAATTCTAATCAAAATGGGACCTTGTGTTCAAAACTGTATTTTGTACCAGTGTTTCCGATGTGACACCCCATTACACACTAGTCAAGTCACAAATTATTAATGATTAACAAATAAATTAATTGTGCTGACTTTAAGCACACAGTGGTGTGTGCATGTTTTGTGGATAATCTCTGTTCAATTATATATCAATGTGTCTACTATAAACCCACACTTATGTTAGATCATCTTACCTGCCACACTACTGGTTCCATATGATCAGCTGTGGTAGACAAGCAGACACTCAACACAATGGTGTGAGAGACGGAGGTCAGGATGCTGGCGATGATGGCATCCCTCATAGAAAACGGCAGCATGGTGTAAACCACAAACACAATGAACAGGAAGAATGACACCTGTGGAGAAAGAGAGACACTTTTAACACACCTGCATAGAAAGGGGCAAAGAGAGAATGAGATAGAGAGTGAAAGAGAAGGATGAAAAAAAGATACAGACAGAAATACAATAATACATTTGACAGTGCTGTGGGGAAAGAAAGAACATGACCCAAGAATGATCCCCACCAACACTGCTTGCTAAAGTGAAGTTTATTTATGCACAGCTACATCATTGGCATCAAAAATAAGTACAGAATATAAAGATGGTATCGGCTCAGGGAAGTATTCAATAGGAAGTAAGACACTAAATTACAAAAGAAAAAGAGGAAGGAACATATATTTGTTCCATTAAACATAAAACAGTATTGTGCACTACAAAGCCAATCCATTGAAATATTCTCAGCATCTTCAGCCTACTCAAGCTCCCTTGATTGCAAGAAGCAAAAAAAAATGGGACAATCAGCTCTCACACTTCAAACCTGACACCTTTAATGTAGCATGTAGAGTGCTTCCCTTTTTACCCAAGCTCTACACACCTACAAATATGTACACACACTTCTTGAATACGCCTTCTGCTGCAGGGTTAAAGCAGCTCATCTGCTGTCATGCATGGATAGAAAGAGGCTAGTGTTCTCACAGGCTGCAGCCAGGTGCCAGTTAACCTTTCTTGGGTTATTTGCAAGGCCAGTTGGAAAGCGGGGGTTAGGGTATGGGGGAGGCAGTGAGGTGGAAAGAGGAAAGGAAAGCAAAGAGCTAGAGAGCAACTCAAAAACAGTACCTCCTCTGTTTAAGCTTGGGGGACTAACATGCAGTTCTACACTGCTACTTTCTTAATGGCTAACTATGGTAGTGAATGTAAGTAGCAGCAAATATCAAAAGATCATCTGTTTGCTTCAAGACAATTCTTTATTCATGTATGAAATAAAATTGTGCTCAAATGAGCAATAGGTCTTCTGAATGTCTTTTAAAACATTAAATTACATTAATGAGTTATTGGCTAACTAGCCAGTCAAGATCTTATACAAGGGAGTCTGCGCCTTATTATCTTTCACACACTATTTTTGTAGCCTATTCTTTGAGGGACTTTAGCCACTCTTTTCCACGCTTTAAGGAAATTAAGTATCACATTAGGTTTAATATTTAGTATGACCATATAGGGGACACACTGTGGTACAAAAGTATATAAATGTATAAGTCCAAGTCACATACATCCATGATCTATTGATCATTCTACACTTGATATATGGGATCATTCAGGCTGTGTCCCATCCATCATAGTGAGGGTAGAGATCATCCCCAGCCCAGTATAGTATGATCTTTTCATAAAACACCAGTAGCAACTTGATATATTGACAACCTGATATATCACTCTAACAATTCCCTGCATGACTGCCACTGTATTTTACAGTATTTTACTTCACTATGGGGCTGAAAAGGGACTCAGAACATACAGAATACCTTTCGATAAAGATTATTAGACATGCCTTTATTTATACCTTCAGCTGGGCCAACAGAGGGCCCCTCAAAACAAGGCATTATTTTTAAGATTACTGAAAATGTTCCAAGTGTAGTTTGGATAAAATGAAGAAGATGGTACCAGCCATTTCTTTAAAAATGGCACCTTATAATTTAATATATATTGAGCACGATCTTAATCTCAATATTTGCCACTCAGTTCAGTAGAGCACTTTGGCTTCGCAATATCAGAGTGCTCTGAATCTGTGTGATTGGCAAAAGAAAGCAAGAAAATATCTGAAACTTTTTTGCCATCTGACACGAAACTAAGCTAGTTTGATGTGGTGCCAAAAGGAGGCACAACTAGCCATGTTGGAATCGCTTCTCCTCTCCTCTCTCCTTTCCTCTCCTCTCTTTACTGAAATGAGAGTAAGAAAGCAGCTTAAGACCTTGTTACATTGCAGTTCATATTTGTAACTGCTGTATAACTTGATTTATTTTATAATACAGAAATGTATTCTAAAGTCTGCACGTTATCTTATAGAGATCTGACAAGTAACAACACACTGAAGTGACTTTTTTTAACTTTTTCTTACAAATATAAAAGGCTTCAAACAATTGCTAGAAACCTATTTCTATAAAAATTGCATCTGCACAGGGTAATATTATACTGCATGATAGATACCATTATGATCAAGGTCTATGTGTAGTGGGTACATTGTACCTCTAAACAGAAACGAAACTTTTCTACATGCTGCCTGAATTGACTGAAGTCACTGTGGTAGTCAGGAGTGAGGTGCCAGTGCTTTAAGCTCACTGAGGAGCCTCAGAGTCACAAAGAAGTTACCCTTTCATGTTTGGAAGCTCAGTCGATATGCAGCTGCAGAGACAGACACAAGGTCAACGAGACGGTTATATAAACACATAGTGTAACCTGGACCTTTATTGGGGAAGTCCATCACTCATACTGAATGTCTTAAATGAAAAGGATAAATATGTTTAACATCAATTATGATGCACATGAGACCACCAAACAGGTTTGAAAGACAAATGCAGTAATTACAGTGCATATAAACAAGTCACTTCAATGGAAGTGACGCACTGATTACTGAAGGGTAACATTTATCCTCATGTTCTTAGTGACCCTTCTCATGTAATTTCACTCAGTAAAAATTTTACAGCCTCCTAATAAATACATATTGCCCTGAGGCTTTTAGAGTTTTAATTTGCTTCAAAAGCCACAAAGTACGCCATGGAGTGTGTAATTTGTTTTTTGTAAACAACAAAGGAATGGCGAGCTCAGCTGACCATCTGTAAGGGCATTTTTTGCCTTTAATTGGTAGGACAGTGAAGTGTGAAAGGGGGAGAGAGAGAGAGGGAGAGACATGTACCAAAGGGCCACAGGCTGGAGTCGAACCCAGGCCGCTGCGGCAACAGCCTTGTACCTGCTCTACCACTAAGCCACCGACGCCCCTGTAATGGCTTTTTTAATTGCCAGGTCTATGCCTCCTTTTCTCTGTGGAACAATAGTATTGATGAAACAGCCTTTAATTACACAAGCCAACCACTTGTCAAGTAACCTCTACAGTTTCCTAACCCTGGCAAAAGCACGCAATGATTAGCGAGCACACAGTCCTCTTGGTGTTGACTTGAATATGGGACAATTTCTGTAATGATTTGTCTCTCTGGGCTGGCAAGGGTCATTGCTGCTCTGACTTTGTGCCACCAATTTCTCTTACTGGTCATGGCATAACTCTGACCATTAATTGCACAGCCCCCAGCACAACCTTTGCAACAACTGTCCCTTTTTCACAATCAGTGAAGCTTATCTTTATAGATCTGCAGTCTGGCATTTCCATTTTCACTTTTATTTAAGCCCTTTATACCTGCATAAACCAATAGCTTCCGTGTAATAATCTCCTCGGCATGACAGAAAACATTATTCTGAGTATTCAGAGAAAAGGGTTGATTCAGATTTTTTCCTTTTAATCGAGCAAAAATTAACTGCTTTTGCCAGCTTTGCACCCGCAAAAATGGCTGTATTCTAAATCCCTCAGAATTGAGCAGACGAACAGTGTAAGGCTCCACCTAAAGTGGGTGGCTTTTTTTTTTTTTTTTTTAATTTTAACTCTAGCTGCAGGTCCAGGTTTAGAAGCAACACATCTTCTAACTTTTGAAGGGCTGTTTAACACACCAGAAGAACAACATGAAACAACACCAGTGCTTTACTGGACTATGTCTCTAAAAGCAAAAGCAAATATCAGGCTTCAATAATTTGCGAGCTTCATGTCTGTATCTCTGCATGTTGGTCTGGTCTGGAGAATTGCATTACAGCCACCAAGGAAAGAACTGTTTCTGCTTTTGTAATCTACTCTGCCTGACCAGGCTTTAATTGGGCACAGTCTTATTTTACTCTTACACTGTCACAGTTCAATAATGCTAGCAAGAAGTGTTAGGAGTCAAATGCAAATGTTAAGTTTTCGGAGATGTTTACTGACAAGCAGTAGCAGTACAGCATTAACAATGTGGCAAAAGAGGATGACTAGTTCATCTATTTATAGTATAATGAAAACACTAAAACTAAACACAGCTGAGGAGAGTAGGGTTAGGCACTGGATCTGTTAAACCAATACATTTGACTCTTATCAGCACTGGTGCTGGTGCCTCAAATTTGTAACCAGTACCCAACAGTACCTTTTCGCAGTACTTCCAACCTTTCTGTTATAACAAAAATTAAAATTTTGAACAAGCAAGTCAACAAGCAATTCTGCTCCCCTGCTCTTTTCTGATCACAAATAAAGCTAGGTCTCTGTTTGCTTGTGTGTGTGTGCTTGTCTCTTTTGATCTCTGTTTAGACACAACTGACAAAATATGTAGAATAAGTCTGTAATTTAAAAAGAGAATCACAAAAAACAGTGATACTAGGCTATATCTGAAATAAAACTAAAAGGAATATAGACCACATATACTACAACTGTCTGCAATGCAGTTCCATGGCTGGTTTCCCGGCTTCAGAGCACTTTGCACTGCTTTCTCCTCCTTCCTGAGCCTGGTGGCTTTGTGTAGCTCTGTTGCATCCGCTTGAAGTGCCCCAAAGCCAGGAAGCCGACCACAGAGTTCCACAGGTTGCTTCCCTGCTTCAGGGCACCTTGCGGTGCATCCCGTGCTCCTGTCTAGACCCGGCTTTCTCATCCAGGAATACTCTTCGGTACCAAAATTTGGAGCCAATGGATTTAACGTGAAACACTACTCAGTAGTACCAACATGGTTTGGTTGCTGGCTTCAAAAATACAGAGTTCGGTACAAAATCCTAGTGGATGGTCTGTCAGGTAACTAGTAGGAGTGAGAAAACGAAATGGGTGACTGGTGGACAGGTTGTGATTAAGAGTCTTGAGGGTGTTGTGAGACACTGCAGACATAGTACTGGTTGCAGTATTTCTGATTTTCTTTTCTTTTGTCAGAATAGCCTTTAGTGCATAAAGAGGCTATGATGTTTCTGTGGTATGGCAAGTGTACTAGGGTGGCAGTGGTTTTCTTCAGCCTGCTCCTTGTTTTTAACTTGTCAAATCCCTACAGAGCCAGAAATTCTCTAAAACACACAATAAATCTAAAGCCTTTTAATTAATAGATGCAAGTGCAGAGTCAGATCAGATGCAGAATGCACCAACTTTAAAGCTACCAGTTTGAGGGTATAGGATTCAAACCGAAAGCATTCATTCATTAATTCATTCATTCATCCATCAGTGATGGTGAACCCACAAGTGCCAGATCATTTAGATTTTACTCCTCTGTGGATGATTAAGAATGTTATTTATTCATTATGATAGGATAGGAGTAAGTATTAACTTACTTCCTAATACAAGAGGGAGCTGCTAATTGCTGACATATGTCATCTACCACAGCAACATAATTTGCTTAGAGTCCATAAAGGCCTTTTCTAAATTAATGCTCTGAAATCCAATGCGGCCAGTGAATGATGAAACTGTACCAAGGATAATGGAGAGGCTGCAGGAGGAGAGGCACCTGCTGAGTTCCCCTGCATACTTGTTACTTGATGCAGCAATAAAACAGCTAGGAGCTTCATTCAGCGTGGTAAAAGCAAGCACATAAGGACCTTCTCTCTGACAACTAAGTGGACAAGGCTTATTTTTTGTGGTCCATCATGGTACAGTCAACTCTGCTTCTGCCCCATGAATCACTTCCTTGGTAATGACACTGAAGAGGGTTCATAAAACTAATTATAGAGATGGAGCGTCAGATTACATCAGGCTTTTAGTCTACAGTCTGTGACAGAGATTAGTTTACAGACCAGATTTACAATGTGGAGTGTGTGTGTGTGTGTCTTTGTGCTATTTAACCATATAAAAGACAGATATACTCCTCAGTTCTAGCTATACTCACGAAATCTAAGCAAAAGACAGACGGGTTGATTGAGATGTAGAATTAAATACAGTAAATAACAAAAATAATGCAAAAGTTTTTGGTTTTAATTTCCACAGTCAGTCTGGGCATGCTGACCTTCATACCTTGGGATAAATTAAGGAGTTTAGCACAAATATATATTCTTTTCCACTGTTCTAGAAACAAAACTTCAACCTGATCCTATTGAAAGTGTCTTAATTACTGCTCTTCTTTACATGTTATCTTACATCTATCCATGTCTCTTTCTGCCTGCCTCCATCTCATGTATCACCCTTCTATTTGCCTGTCTTTTCTATCAGTATTTCCTGTCTTTCTGGTCCAACATGGCAAGCCTTTTCCCTCACCCCAACTCCGCTTTCCGCACCTCTTCTGTCCTGAAGCCTAATGAGGCTGGCTGTATACTCACAAAGGAGTGTGTGTGTGTGCATCTGCGCATGTGTGTGACAGAGACAGGGAGGGATCCAGAGACACAGAGGAGGCAAGACAGGGTCCAGACATCTCTCAGTGAGGGGTAGAGGCTGGACCACACAGATAAGCCCATCTCCCTACCGTCAGCAAACACAGAGGGCTTTGTGAGAAGAGGATAAGCATCCAATTGATTTCAGGTTTGAAAATGGAAAGTGTACTGTATACAAACTAACTCTGGAAAGTGGGCATGGTGAGCACAAGACAGCTGAGGGAATATGTGGAGCCTCTTTGCTATTTCTTTTACCTGACAGTGTACTGTACTGACAGTGCAGTTTGTAATGTAACCGTCTCCTGTTCTCTTCCTGTCTTGTTGTTTATCTGTGAGGATGTCAACACAATTATTGTAGTTATTTTGATGGCTGGCTTCATGCCACTGGGGTGAAAAAGAATGACAGGAGGGAAATCCACTTGTCTAAACCAGGGTAGAAATGTAATTTTAAAATATAAAATTTCAAGTTACATCTGGACCCAAGTAGTTTAAGCTACACAAGTCATGTTATTTCCTGTAGTGAGGAATACCAGTTTGTTGATTGTTAGCAAGTGAGTGCTTTGTGGAAACCTATATGCATCAACATTAAAAAATAAAGAGAGGTGAGGGAAACTTCAAACAGAATGGTGCTGCAGTAGAACTCGAGTTTGCTAGATAGGAGGAAACTGTACAGTTTGCAGAGTAAAAGCTCTTAAATAAAAACCACTACAACTGTTTTGGCAATGGTAACTGACAACATAAAAAATGCTGTAATAAATCTGTAAGGAATGCACATTAGCCTGTCAAAGGTTGTAAAAATCAACAGTGTGTTACAGAGGAAAGAAAAGGGCAAGATGTAAGGAGAGCTAATTAAAGCAGCTGCATCACTGAGCCTCCACATCACCATGCATATTACTGACCTCACCTAACCTTAATCTTGAAGTCAAGAATGTGTTTTATTAGGCCACACATGGTCTACTACCACATTCAGCAGATAATAAAGAGAAGTTTATTACCTGCATGTATTTTTGGTGTCATTTTAGGTCTCCTCCTTAAATAGTTATCACTGTGATGTTGCTGTGATTTTATCTGCTGACAACAGCAGTGGGCAGTTTTTAAAAGACTTATTAGGGAGGGGCATGTTTTTACCTTATTGGACAAATGACAGTGTAGAGGCAGACTGGAAATCGGAGAGAGAGAGAGAGCTATGACATGCAACAAAGGTCCCACAGCAGGAATCAAATCAGGGATGTTGCAGTGACATGGCATAGACTGTAACCATTTGGCTAATAACTGAACCTTTTAGATTCACCCTTCTACATATACCACTTGACACCCTCTATACCAATTAGAGTATGATCTACACTTGTTTTGTTTCCCCAACTGCAGCACTGTCCCCTTGTCATGGTGCTTTAGTGATAATCCTCTCCCATTTCATTGCCTCCTCTCTCACTCCGTCAATTTCCTACTGCAGCTTTTGTTCAGCCTATTCTCCTTCTCAGATTTATATAATAACATCTTTCATTTGACATATTGCAGACATATGTCATTATATTTTGGGTGATTTACATATTTACAATTCAACATATGTTACTGTATTTCCCTGTAGTACATACTGGTGTGTTGCATTTCAAAGAAGGGGAGCCATATATTCTAACAGATGCTTTGTGTGCTTTTGGGGACTACAGCATATTAGTTGGCATTCACTGACAGTGACAGTCAGAGGTCACAGTTGTGGACAATCCACTGTGGAAATAATAATACTAGAAACAGCACACACTAATTAAATAGTGAAAACATGCCTTAACTGCTACGAATAGAATAATCGAATAATTTCATATCTGCCTGAGATATGAAAAATGGAGAAAACCAATCATCATCTTCACCACAATTTCTGCCCTGAATGATGACTGCACATACATTGAATGACATTTTCAGGTAACACCAACTTGTTCAATTCCATTGGCTGACTGGTGGTCTAAAGAAAAAAGATCAATGGTAATGAAAAAGAGTCCTTGTGCAGTGGTTGCAAAATAGTTCTTTTGTGATGAAACAACAAAACTGTATGAGAGAGTCTACAGGCGTTGAGTCTGTCAGTAAATGTTTGATGTAACCCTTTTCTTCTGATTGTCAGCTGACTTAGACTTACTTACAATCACTGGGGAAATCATCTATCAAAATAACATATCTGCCGTGGGATAAGCATGATGATCAAATCCTGCATAACAAACCACCAGCACTATTGGAAGATGAAGCTTTTCAGACATTTTAGGAATCTCAGCACTTTCTGTCTTCTCATTTTCTTCTGTTAAGTATGTCATTATCATTACATGCTCTTTATGACATGCAGAAACATTACATAGCCACGGCTGCCAGTCTGGGAAAAACAGTTCTTGATGGGCTTTCAACAAGGATTTTCATGACATATCAAATTCTCTGTCAATAACATTTGCCAGGGACAGCATTAATGCCGTTAACACCAGCAAATATGTGATGCTAACAGTACATTATCACAGTTCATTCAAGGGAACATACCCCTGTTATCCACTTCTGTCTCTGACTATTTGCAAACTATGCCACATCTCTTTTGTGGAGCAATTTATACACTGGGGTAGTGCCATGATTGTGAAATTAAAGCTTCACCATTTTGGACTTCCCATTTCAAGACAGTGTACAACTAGTCAGCAGCATAAATTCGCACCTTACACCAACAATGACTGATTGATTTGGTCACTTGGGGGCTAACAAAACAAACTGAGAACACAAACTTATCGTTAACTTTTAAGTTGACATTGTGAACTTGGCAATAGAGGTATGTACAGAATAGGTAACCAACTGAATTATGCTGTTACTAATACTAAAGGAATGATTCACATTAAATTAATCAGTGCCAGATTTTGGTACTTCAGAACACGCCTTGGTGAGAATGAAGAAAGGAGGCAGAGGTGCCTCAAAGTGCCCCAAAGCTAGAAAGTTGGCCACAGAACTCGATTGGCTTCCTAGCAAGCCAAAAGTTTTACTGCCGTGCCAACAGTTTTCATCTATCCAGTCAATTTTCTTTTCCATTTTATTTTAGAAATAGTCAAGTATCACTGCTGTTTGTGATTTTAATTTTTAAATTACGTAGGCCCTCTTAATCCATGTATTTGTCAATTGTGTCTAAACAGAGAGCAAGAGAGACGAGCAGACACGTGCTCACACATACACACACAAGCAAGCAGAAAGACAAAACTTAGTCCTGTGTGTGTGATTAGAAATGAGCAGACGAGCAGATTCAGTTGTTGGCCACAGCTTTATCAAAAAGGACATTTTTGTTATTGTACCAACAGTAAAAATGGTAGCACTGGGTACCAGTATTGAATTCAAGTCACCAGCACTGGTAACTGTATCGGTTTAAATGTCAATGGTACCCTATCCAACTTAGCAAACAGCTGCTTATTTACACATCCAGCCAATATGGAATAACATTATTATTCATCTGGAGTCATGTTTGCTACCAGGTGATGAATGTAAGTCCATGAACACTGTCTATCAGCTTTTTTGTCTGTACCAACTCCTGAGGGAAACACCTGGCTCTTTTGCTGCTTAAGTATTGATTGTACCCACTAAAGTTAACTGAAGTTTAAAAAAAAGTCATTGACGAATATTGGTACGAAATAGATTATACTTAAGATTAGCCCCTTGCTTAATAATCCATTGCATAGCAAACACTGTCATGTGTAGGCTTGCATGTTTGCATGTGTTAAAATACAACATTTAAATGAGGCAAAAACAAAAATGGGAATGCGGAAAAATGAATAATTCATACATAATGTTTTAAACACATTCCCTTAGAATGGTTTTCTTCAACCACAAGCCCATTAATGTATACCAGCATGGAGCCAGCAAGAAAGGAATATTCAGACAGAGAGATCTTTAGATAAAAAATCATTCATGCATTCTTATCTCCATCTCTGTTGTCCCAATTTTCTTTTGCCCTCTCCATTTACTTCATTTATAACCACTTCTTTTTTCAACCAGGATACAGCCACATTGTTAATTATTTAGACAAGTCAGTTATTTAAAGCATATTACTGTACATGCTGGTATCTTAGCAACTTATGTACAAGTCCTTTAGTTATCACTGTTTTCTTCTTTTTTATTTTATTTTTTCTCTCATATTAGATATGGAATTTTAAATTGTGACTATGGGTAGCAGCATGTTCACCCACAGATTAGCAACAGCAACATTGTATGAATTGCATGGGACAAAAGCCATCATCCTTAATGAGCTTAGGGCTATACATGACAAGTGAGGCAGTGGCAGAGCGTGAGGCCCTCCCTCTAATCACTGTTTCATTCCCCTACTTCTCATGAACCTCCTCGCTACAGCACGGAGAGCATTTAATTAACTCTGACTTTTACTTTGCCTCCCTCCATTTCGTTTTTGGAGCAGACATCCACTTAGCAACTGCACAGTAACACCAGGGTGACCACAAATTCAGAGACTTGGTTATTAATATAATTGCCTGATAACCAAATGGTCAGCGTGCTCCAAGCCCAGGATTACAGATACAAGAACATCAACAGCAAGGAGGGAAATGCTGCAAAAGTTACCTGTGAAAACGGGGGTGTTTTACCCCTGTAGTTGACAGAAAGTTGAACTTGCCCGCCCTCACTCTCAGTGTCCCAGGGCGCAGACCTCCTGTCTGTTTCTGTAAGCTGAAACCATTTCCCTCGGTGGAAACGACGCTTGTATTTACTTGTATTTCACAGATAAGAAACAATAAATTGTGACGACAATAAAGCCTCCACTAAAATAGCATTTTTAATCTTGTGTATCATTTATCCTTCAGGGATTTATACTTCGGGATTTATCCTGGCTTCATATGAGCAAAGGAAATCTCCGCTCGTCGCTAGGCTAATTTATACAGTGTAAAATGCCATAGGCTGACGTTAATAACGTTAGCATGTTGTATTTGCTTGGAAAACGTGTTTAGTATCCACCGTATTTTTCACGGAAACACAGAGGCAAAACAGAACGCAGCCAGTTTCCGTTTTTTTGTGCAACACTTCCAGTCCAGCACTCTTGACCACTGTGTAAATGGGAATCGCCTTGTTGTTTACCTTGTTGAGTGTATATACATACATATACATATATATCACATTTTTCACATCACAGTATTACCGTTTAGACTAATCTGATGTTTGTAAAGTCTATTCTCTGTGTGCACATTTTGTTTGTAATTAATAACATGGTTATCGTAGATTAGCTGGGCTAACCGTTACCTGTTAGCTGTTAGCCGTTAGTGGTGTCTGTAACTCAATAACTCAAGAAACGGTCCGTGAATTTTTTTTTTCCAGCAGATGTCTTAGTTACGACATGATTGAGCTAACTGGAGCTAACTGATGCTTTCTAAACATCGTGAATTTCCCAAAACTTAATAAATACCACACATAGCAACACAAAACTGCTTTGCTAGCTCAGTCATGTTGTAACGGCTGGATGGTCGATGCGTACATGCTGATTCGGGTACTATGAGAGCCGATCCGCGCATCACTATGGCATCACTAATCAACTCAGTCAATAAAAACAACCCGTCCTGTGTTAGGAGTGTATGTTGCTGACAGAAAGAAAGAAGGAAAAGGAAAAAAAAGATAGAAAAGCAGCATATACCTCACATATTTATTTCTCACAGTTGCGCACACGTTTGGCTGGCATGCAGAAGTCTGTGTGTCTGTGTGCCGAGGGTGCGAGCTGCAGCTTCAGCTGCTCAGGTAGAGAGGCACCGTTAGCTCCGGTAAGGGAAAGCATGAGGGAAAGCGGCTGACCGGAAGTCACACACAAAAAACGGAAGTTGATCAATATTTACTTCCGTGTTTGAAAAGAAGGTGGATAGGACAGTTGTTTTATCGTCAATGTTGTGAATTGTAATGGAGCCAAATTATGAAAAGATCGCTAGACGCTAGGCTAATTTATACAATGTAAAACGCCTTAGACTTGTGCTAATAACATTAGCATGTTGTATTGGTGGGGGAAATGTGTTCAGATAAAGACAAGTGTTTGTCTGTCAGTTCTGCGATTCATAGTGAAGCTGATTTGCGTACTTGTGTTTGAAATTGTCTCTGTTAAGCCATATTTAATGTGTTTTGAATCAACTATATAAATAAAGTTTGATTTGAACTAAACTTTACAGCACTTAACACAGTCCTCCACTGCCTACTAGTGTTTTGGAGGTGTAACTGCAGAGTGACACAGACACACCACTGCAGAAGTAAAAATAACGTGCAGATTTTTTTTTCCCCACGACTAATCGATTAGTTGAAGATTATGCGCGACTTTAGTCGACCAAGATTTTCTTTGGTTGACTACAGCCCTATCTTTTATTATTATCATTATCAATTAATCTTTCAATTATTTCCCCTATTAGTCAATTAATTATTCGGTCAACTAAATGTCAACATTGTGAAAATCACAACTTGCCAGAGCCCAGGTCTATGTCTCCTTTCGTCTGACCAACAGCCCAAACCCCCAAATGTTTATTTACGAACATATACCACAAGGAAAAGCAAATGTGTTTTCTGAGTGCTGACCAGCAATATCCAAAATAACTCCCTTGTTCACTAACTGACTATTTCCTGAACAACAGACACATGATAATTTATACATATATTTCTAATATAGTCTGTACTCATGGAATGCATCTTGTCCAATTAAATTACTTGGTCAGAACTAACTATTGTATAAACTAGTGAATTTTTATAAATCATCATTTTGCAGCATCACTGACAGGTGTAGATTTAATATTTTGCATCTTTATAATATGAAGCATTGCATTGTTAGCAAAATTATCATACACTGCAAGGACACGACTTTTATAATTACACTTTGGGAACTTTTTAGGGTGCTCAAATAAAATGATGGGACAGTAAGTATAGAACAGTATGTTGCAAATGGATAAGATAAGATAAGAAAAATGAAAAGCCCTTGTGGCAGTTTCCTTTGTTTTCTTTTTTGAGAGCACCTCAATACAGGTTTTCTCTCTACTTGCATACTTCTCTCTCTAGCTTGATAGCTGTAGCACCAAGTGTTATTGGCATGGGCAAACTGTTGTTAACTGACACAGACAGTACTGCCGGCAGTAATGGACTGAGAAACAATGGCATTTTATTCTTACAGATTCATTGTAGATTAAAATTAGCCCTTCTCTGCTGGCCCTGCTTCAGATTTACAGATAAAATCCATTGTAATCTTTTAATGCCATTTTTTATCATCATCATCATTTATCGTCATGGCACTCTGCCCAACACTTAAACGCAAAGTATTCTGTGCATAGAAGTGCTGACCCTGTCAACTTCCAGGGTCCACTGGCAGGCCCTGGATATTTGCAGTCGACCGCATTATCAATAACTTATCTGACATTCTCTGTGAGTCTCAAAAAATGCAAATCTCTACATGACAAGATGTGTTCAAAGTGGATGGCAGCTCATTGGGATATTGGCTTCTTATTAGGCTTTGATGGTTCACAGGTAAGTCTATATATTTAGACCTAAGAACAGCATTTTGTCAATTCAAATACGATTTGAGTCGTTAGTTAAAAACAAGGTGACAGATTTACTAAGGCATCAAATGATATTTGGCTAGCAAGGGACATCAAAAGAGAACATCAAAATAACCAAACAAAGGAAAGTAACTTTACGGTGTAATCATAAGATATTCATCAGTGTCTGCCCTCTCAGTTTGAAAAATAAAAAAATATATTCTTTTTAATATGGTGGCTAGCATGTCTTATGGGAGGCCTACAAATCCCCATGCAGACTAATAGAATGGTAATACTCTTTTTCTTTTATCTTAGATTTCTGGCAAACAGAACATATATATTATTTAAAGCTTTTTCATTACTGACTGCATTAGAGATTTGACTCATATTCATTTCACTAATACTTGAAGTAGGATCTCTGTTCTCCCCAGTGGTAAATGAGATTAAAGTATAGGCTATTGAATATGCTGTATACTGAGGAGGAGCAGTGTGAGAACACTTGAGTCATGTCCTTAATTTATACATTACAGGCAGCAAGCCCCTAAAAACACATGGAGACCAATGCCAGTCAACAATAATGTCTCTTCAGATAAGCATTAATTAATATGGCTAAGATGCAGCAGTCAGAGAGCAGTAATGGCATAATGGCCTGACGTTTCTAGTAAGCAGAAGAAAGGAATGAATGGAGTGGCATGTGAATCAGTGCATCTTTAGCTACCTCTTTGTGATAGATGAGTCCACATCAGACATCTGTCTTACCAAGTACTGTTGAATGAGCGCAGCTTTCAAATGACGAAGACCTAATGTACTGTGCTGCTTTCATTGAGCGCTGTTGCAGGACACATATGGCTGTAGCAATGAAGATGCTGCTGCTCGTTCGTCTTGCCACATTTAACTGCAGATGTAATGTGACCACAGAGTGTTACATGCATAGCATATGGTATGTACCTATATGTTCGCCTGAGATACACACTCACACACATAAACAGTAGGGGTGGGGGCAGGGAATCAATACAGTATAGTAACGTGATATTTTGCGAGGTGATATGGTATCAATACATGGATGTCAAGTATCAGTCTTATTTTATCATTTTAGTACAACTTTTGGTAATAGAACAATAAAATCAATTGCTAGATGGTGCTGATGTTTTTTTTCCTGGTGAGGTCAGCACAGGTCTCAATCAGCGGCATTTGGCAGGAGTTTTATCAAAGCAAAGATGGAGGCACTGGAGAAAGATATCAAAAATGTGCCTTCTGCGTTTAAATATACTGTCTGGATTTATTTTTGATTTTTTTTAACATGGATGGACAGGAGAACTTGCTATGATATGACGTGATTTGCAAGCAGTGTCAAGTGAAAATAAATTACGCTGGGAAAACTCCGAACATGAGGGCTCAACTCAAACGCCACCATCCAGAGATAGTGCTAGCTGCTGACGGCCAACCTACCGCTAAACCCGCTCCACCGAAAAATCAACAAACACCGGACACACTTAGCTTGACAAAACTACCATCAAATTCTGGAAGAGCTAAGAAAATAACACAGTCACAAAATGAAGGCATTTGTCACATGCTAATAGCGGAACCCAGGTATGGGACTCCATCCCAACGTTTTTTTTCACCGCAACAGCGATACCCAAGCTCTATAGAGAACTGACACAGAAAGTTGAGGAATCTTTGAGTGATTCATGAAGGGTGGCATTAACTTGTGACACCTGGACTTCAAGGCCAGTGGATTCATGTGACTATAATGGTACATTATCTCATAAAGTCTGTCTCACATTCCCCAAATTAGAGCAGTGCACCAAAGTCACACCTGAGCAAACATTGCAGACCTCCTGCAAAATGCACCACAAGACCTTGTCACTGTAACAGACAACGCTTCTAACATGGGTGCTGCCATTCAGTTAATGAAATACCTGCATATTATGTGTTTTGCTCATGCGCTTACTCTGGCCTCGCAGAGGGCATTAAATTTGCCAACAGCTCAGTAGGTCAGGTTTATGCAACATTTCTGACAGGTTTTATGACAGTGTTGATCAGTCTGTCTGCTTTGCAATGTACTTTATCGCAAAACTCAGCATATCACAATATTGCATAATATCGTATCGTGACCTAAATATTGTGATAATATCATATCATGGGTCTTCTGGCAATTCCCTCCCCTAATATACACTGTCTAATACATACATAAATGGTATGCTTACCAAGACCATCTGTTATTTCTAATATACACATAGCTGGGCAAATATGATTAATTTAAGCCTATGCTTTACTTTATTATAAATATAATCTCCTGTGCTGCTGCTACAACACGCAAAAATAGTCTATATAAACTTCATGGGCAAACTGTTCTCAGATCAAAAGCATTGTTATGCATTCTGACTATGCTGAGAGGGCCACATGGGACATAGTCAGCGAGTCTGCAGTAGGGGCCCAGAAGCTGGATAAATGAATGGATAAAAAAAATGTATTGATTAATATAACGTGATTTACAGCAGTTTCACACAACACATCTGGCAGGCTGTCTACCTACCAGCTGACTGCACTTTTTCTTCTAGTGTGATTCTGATATATGACTGCTTTGTGGCTTTCTAATTAAAGAGGAAAAATACTCCATGCAACTGCATTTGTGAATTTATGTTGACCGCATAATCAGCCCCTCTGTCACATGCACATGTACAGAATTTGACTTGATGACTTGGTACATCAAGTCAAATTCTGTACTTTCTATTCAGCTGTTCTTGCAGAAAGGACAAAAAAAGGTTCTATGGTGGCTCATTGGCATCACAACATTCATGGCCTTTGACATAAAATTTTCAATCTCTTTTTTCCGTTCTGTCTTCTGTCAGTTGTATCCCTCTCTGAAGTGTAAACATTCAGCAAAATAAAACAGTCCAACAGTAAACATATTTAAAGGCCTCTCACTAAATCCCAGTATTCACCAAACCTTGTATTTGTTCTTTGTGTTGGGTAGTTTTTATTCTTCCCTTTTTAATACTCAAACACAAATAATACTATTTCTACTTTCTGACAGCATATAATTAAATAACTCTTTTTTTAACACTGTGTGTGTAATTTCATAATCTATAAATTTGACCTAGTTAAGTAACCAATTTTATAAAATGTAGAGTAAAGTATTGTATAAAATATACTACATGAAATTTGAACCATGGCAGGTAAGGGTCTAGGAGAGTCAGAAACACTTGTTAGGCTAATGACATTTAAGGCAGGAGGGATTGACTATGACAATCATTATTTTTGATAAGATAAACAATAAATATATTTGAATGGTTTTTACTGGACAGAATCAGTGGTAGCTGTGGATCTGAAGTCAAGAGGTGTGGCATAGAATACGTAACTTTTATGTTTTACAGTTCAGCAATTATACAGATGGCCAGACCTCTTAATATAGTAACGCAATTTTTTTATCCTTTTTTAATATATCAAATAACGTCTTGGGCTTTTTAATGTTTGAATAACTAATAACATCTGTCTTTCTTTACCAAAACTCACTGAGGCAGAAGCATAAATACAAAAAAAAAAAAAAAGTACATCATGATGAAATGTCAGGGAGCACTCAGGCTTGTGCGTAATCAGTCCAAAACTTAAGACATTCTGTTTTAGAATGTAGGTCAGAAATCACAAGAGATGAAATAAAAGCTTAGGGAGATTTCTTTTCCAGGCCCTCTGAATCCCTAAGTCTTGTTTCACATTTATCCATGTTTGTAACTACACTCCACACTACAGACAAGAGAGACTCTACACTTTACACCATAGACATAAAAACAACATTTGGTCTGGAAAGCATCTTTATATGTTTAGGTTTTAGGTAGAAGCCAACTGAAACAGAACAGAAAGTGAGTGAATCAAAAGCCAAGTCAAATCCCTAGCTCCTCTTGCTACCAGATTTCATGCTGTTTTTGAGCAATCTGGGAAATCTTTTTAGAAGGAAGTGTCATAAATATGTCCTCTATCACTCTGACAAGTGGACATGATCAAGGTATGCATGGCTAAGGTTATCTGGGTACATTTCACAAAATGTGTACTTCTAAAGCCAAAATTCTCAGAGATGTTGTCATTACCCAGAGGAGAGCGCAGTTTTAAGTCCAGGTAAAACAAAAATAAATGTGTTCTGTGTTTGTCACACCAAAGAAAAATGTGTTATTCACCACCCAGCCAAATCTGAATGATTAAAAAAAATTGCTATGTATGTAAAATTAAGTTACAAAATCATGAAAAAATAAGCTGTTTCTCTACTCTAAGACACTGGGAAGGTGCCCGCTGAAGGCACTAAGCCAAAAAACTTGCAGTTGCAAAGTGACAGACTCTCGTTAGCAGCTAACCCAGAAGCACAGTCAGTCTATAATAGCACAGCAAACACACTGTGAGCCGAGAAATTGCAGAAGAGTGAGTGCCGCTCCACAGCTACAGACTCTCATTCAGCAGCTAACATTAGCACAAAGCACACACCCAAAGCAGTGCGCAGTCACTGCCAGCCAGCATGCCTGGGAGCCGATTCGAGTTGAAAGACTGAAAGGTATGTTAGTGACGTTTTGTGCTTATATTGTATTTTGCTTGTGTTAATATGATTGCGGCAATTAACAAACATGTATATTCATATTTACTTTAGACTGAAAAAGCTGAAAGAGCATATGGAACGTAGCAAACTTGCCACTCACACACAGGGGGTTAACGAAACAACTCAGATGCTTTTCACTTTAAAACATTATTATTTATGTACTTCTTATAAATAAGGGGAGGGATTATGTTAATAATGGCTCCACTGCATCATTGAGCCATGATTTCAGGCCTGCCCAAGAAATCTCGGACCAAGATTTCAACAAGTCTTTTCTAACATGTATAATGTGTTTAGAAAGAAAGCACTGAACTTGTCTTGCATGGACTTCGAAAGAAAAAAATAGCAGGTTACTAAAAGAAAAAAAAAAAGAAACATGCATCAGCAACATCCTTGGCCTAGATTTCTGTCTTATCTCTTATGTGCTTACATTTGGCCCATGCTCGGTTTGTTGAGATACTATGAAGCATTTAATTTTCAAGAGCTCTCAAGAGGTCTTAGGGGTGAACCATGTACTGAACCAGATATTCAAAGTTGTTATTTACAATCTGTTGTACTGGCTTTTCGTTAAGCCACTAAAAACTAATGAAAAATGAAAGAGAAGCAATAAACAAATCACAGAATGTACCACATGTTCCTCTACAACAAATAAAATCACAAGAGATTACATCTTTGTGTCTTACCTGGTCCCATGGACAGATGATCCCACCAGAAAACATAAAAAGGTAACCCATGGTAACCAAGCAGGCCCAGATGACCAGGGAGAAAACACGCAGAAGCTTCTTGAAGATAGACTCAATGCAGACAAGTACAAAAACAGCAAGAAAGATAGCCAGCGCCGTGGGCACAGTGATTACAAAGGCCACGTGGTCCTCAATGTTCTGAGAAAGGACAAAAAATAAATAAGAGCATAAGAGAGAGACAGTGAGACATATGGACAGACAATTTAAGAGAGAGTGGAAAAGATACGTAATTTATCAGAGAAAGGAGGAATAACTAATTAGAGGGAAAACTAAGTTTGCCTGAGAGAGATACAAAGAAAAGGAGGAAATTTAAAAGACAGGGACTTTGACGGGGCATGAAACAGCCAAACTATGTTATAAAAAGCCACTCATCTAGTGCAGTCTTTCCTCCTTAGTATCTTTAAGATAGAAACAACCAAGGCAGATGTGTGACTCACCCAGAGACAGAGAAAATACGGAATAAAACAGTTTCTCCTCTGATTTTTCCGCCTTTTTAAACATAACAAGGTGTCACCACTGAGACAACCCTCTTTGCTGGATGTAACATGAGAAAGGAGTCCATGACAAGATGAAACAAATGCCCTTTTGCTCTGTAGATCCTTCAGTACCTTTAACTTTCTGCTCAAGCCACAAGAAATTGTGACAAGACTCAGAATGAATGGCAGACTGCAAATAGAGACTGTGAGGTTTTATATCTCTACAAAATACAAGAAGTCTTAAGTGACAGTGGACAAAAAGGAAGACATCTAAATGGGAAATAGATAAATGCTTGAAAACATGCCCTCCAAATTACCGAGTTTAAATCGAACAGATTTATATGTAATAGCATAATGCAGTTTGACATGTATGCATGTATCATCTCCAAGACTTTTCTCTTGTCTCTCCAAATGTTTATTTAGTATACATTTTTAACATGAATAAGCTTCATCTTTGTAGTATAACTCTATGCACTGTTTTGCTTGGCATCCTAAGAAAAATACCACCCATCCTGTTACTGTACATAATATCTATGAGCAAGGTGTTCTAAGACTAAGAAAACAGAAAAAGGTAAGAAATTACATGAGGGTAAAAAGAACATCAAGGAAAACTTGATGTTCATTTTAGTTCATCAAAAATTGATGAACTAAATTATTTATGTATTCAATTATACTTCAGACTAATCAGATTCCCTATTCTAATTGAAAATAAGTCACGTTTTTGGCTCAATATAGAGCATCTTTTCTTTTTCTAGGATATTTCAAATTATTCATATACGTGGCTTGATAAAGGCAAATTTAGAATACTGTTAAATTACGTCTTTCTTCAGAATCGTACACGTGTTTCACCTTGACCATATCTTTTTTAATAGGGACTAAAATACAAATACATGCATTATCCAAGAAGAATCCAGCTTTTATAAAATGTGATTATAACAAATCAGCTAGGGTTAAAATAATTCCAATATGGCTAAAAGTACAGTAAAGTCAGATATCCATATCCTCTTTTCAATATGTAATGGTCTAAGTGAAAAAAAACCTTTACACTGAGAGAACATCCTATGGAGTGAGGAAAAACGCTAAAAAGCCCACAGTGTTAACCAGTAGCAAAGTTGAAGCCACATCCATAATGGATATCCTGCTGCCTTTCTGAAACACGCTTAGATCTGAAAGTTCTAATGAAAAATTCAGGAGTTTCTTCAAGGTGGACGTAGGAGGTTAGCTCAGTGAATTAAGTCGTTTGTGCTGCCTGCCTTTGCCAGGTTTCATCCCATCATTGCTTTTCCAGTAGTGTGACAGGGCATGGAAAAGGGTCAGGATGTGGTTAGACAGATGTGTCACATCCTCACTGGCACATTTAGCTGTGAGGGCAAAGAAATCTGTGGCATATACTGATATCTACCAATCAAACTTTAATTCAAATTCAACCCCAAATAGCCTTGTGTCATATTGGTATTTAATGCTGATTCCAACTTTCTATTTAGTTTCACATCAGGGCTAGTAATTTGATAAATCTCGTTCACTTAAGGGCCTCACTGCTCAGTGACACTGTATCCCCAACCAAAATGACAGCTTTGTTATCTACCATGCAAATTACACTTCATTAAACATATTAATGAATAGATTATTTTAACTTCTCCTTTGCCTTAGTGTTACATATACTGACAGTCGTGCATGCTGTTAAATCAAAATGGAATAATAGGTTGTTTTATTGGCTGCAGTCACTCATCACTAAAACAAATTCTAACTAAATCCATCACTGTTTTCAGAAGCGACATAACCATCAAAATGTTTTTATGTCAGTCTATCTCTCATTGCTCTTTGAATCGTCCTGCTTCTCTCCATCTCTCTCTTTCTCCTCCTTTAGCCCCCACCCCCACCTTCCCTCTGTCTCTTTCTCATGCTCACAGTCAATGCACTGGGACAGGAGAGGATATGTGTGGCTGCAGAGAGCCACAGAGAGTTTGTCTCGCCCAGAGCAGAGCTCCAAAACAGCACAGGATTTAGGTCAGCCAGCCAGCAGGATGGAGGGATGATAGGATACAAATAAAAGAGGGAGACAGAAATATGAAGAAGTGAGAGATGACACAGACACGAGAATTTAGAGAAATGGGGGATGATTGGGGGGGGGATAAAACAAGGGAGTAGCAAAAGTCATGCCTATCCAGCACAGGGACAGAGCAAAAAGAGGATGTTGGACAGATAGACTGAGCAGTGGCCTAACAGGAAGAGACATTTACTGAGATGCTTGTTTGTATTAAGCTCACAAAAACATGAGGTTTTAGAATGAACTGAGAACTCATGCAGAAGACTGTTTTTGCTGTCTGATTGTAAGGATTTTCCCCCCTTAACACCAGGGATTTCAAAAGCCCAGCACCCATCACCCACATTTCCAACTCTACAATAATAGTCAATGCTTCAGCTGCTGGTTAACTTATACTTTCACAATTTACCATAGCTTCAAAACAAATGCTACCACTTAGATCAAATAATGAATCCAAAGCAAAATTATCAAGTGGGTAATTCAGTGGCACAAACACTAGTCATGGCTAAGGTAATAAGTCAAAAGACTGATGAATGGTGATTAACCACTTAAATATGTGCGAGACCATAATGGAATCACTATTATGACAATAACAACAGTGTGTTAGAGGTTATTTAAATGCAATCAGCAATCAGAAAAGTTGCCAGACTAAATATGAATCATTACAAAATTGTTATCTCTTCTTATCTTTTAGATAATGGCTTTCATTTGTTGACCAGTTAGGCATAACTGATTCTGTTTTGTCTTGATTGCATGGAAATGCAATGGCTGGCTCTCAGACTACTGATGTTACTGACCTCATCGTCTGTTGTTTGTTTGTTTGTTACAGTGCATGAAAACAACTTTATAATGTAAAACTCAATTCTGTTCTCATTTCAGATTCAGTTCTAGTGATTTGGTGATATGTGGGGTGATGTGCGTTTTTGTGTCAGTGCTCTTTCTATCTCACTCTGTCTCTTTCAGTGTGTTTTAGACTAATCCCTTCTTAATAGCAGACTCAGCAGAGACAGGGAATGGGAGAGGCACTCTCCTAATGCAAAAATGTCATAAACTGTAATAAGGTTATGTAAGTATGTCAACTAAAATCAATCAATAGATTGTGCTAATATACCATTATGTTATAAAAATTCTCGTTTTTTGGATGCAAATAATTTTGGTTTAGAATGTTTCTATTTTACAGATAACCTTGCCTACACTGCATTGAATTTTTCAGGCTTTGAGACCGAAGATAACCCTGTCAAAATAGTGACAGAGGGAAACAGATCTCCTTTCTGTAGTTCAGTCAACCATGATCCCAGACAATAACTAAGCCCCTTATTCCCCCCCTCACTTTTATCTCACCCTTCTCTTCACATTAGTGCTGCGATGAGGACTGCATGCTGTGAGAGTGTGCGTGCACATAGGTGTTGCAAAAGCATGCCTGTATGAGTGTGTGAGTCAAAGAGAGAGGGGAGCTTGTGTTTTGTGGACATGCCAGCAGTTTGTGTGTGTGTGTGTGTGTGTGTGTGTGTGTGTGTGTGTGTGTGTGTGTGTGTGTGTGTGTGTGTGTGTGTGTGTGTGTGTGTGTGTGAGAGAGGACATGATTGGCAAGCTAGTTGGCAAGCTGTATGACCTTATTTCTATGCATGCTTATAAAAAATGTGAGTCTACAACATATGTCTGTGCACCACATGTGCCCGATGTGCCCGTGCACACTGTTTACAAAGCTTACACTAGATAGGAATTTCCTGCACATAATGCCATTCAAATGTTTGTATGGTTGTGGTTCTTCATATTGACTTTACTTGTAGTGATGTTATTTGTACTTTTTTATTTGCATAATACATCAGTGTGAGTATTTCTCCATGTTGTGAATGAGAGGCTTACCAGTCCTGAAGCAAAGAACACAGTCAGCAGAGCCAGGCAGGCTCCCATCACTATGAGCAGCAGAAACACAATCAGAGGATGCTGCTGGCTCATACAGTAGTAGGACTCATAAAGCCAATCCGGGGACCTGTTCCTCTTCACCTGACCTCTTCCTCCCCCTTTATCTCCTTCACCAGACTCCCCTGACCGGTCCAGGAGATACCGCTTCCTCCTTATTGCCTCTTGCCACATGGATCTTGGAGCTGAGAAGGAGGAAGAGGAGGGAAGGAAACTAGAAGAGGCAGGAGAGGTGGTCACTGCTAAAGTATTAGTCGTTTCCACCACAGATGAGGAGCAGTTGCTCTTTTCTGCTCTCCTGCTATTGTTGTTCCTGTTGGGGACCCTGGTATGAGAGCTCCTGATCTCCAGCGTATCCTTCGGTTCCTCCTCCACCCCCTGTCTTAAGTCTTTCAGGCGAAGACAACTGAAAGCTGAGTCTGAGTCACTGTGCGCCGGCCGGAGAGGTGGCAAGAACGCACCGAGGGTAGAGCGCAGCATCCTCCTCTTTCTCCTCCTGCCAACATGTTGGAGCGGGAAATAAAGGGGAGCGCAGAGACTGAGTGCTCTTCAGAGTGAGAGAGAAAAGTGGGAGGGAAGTGAAGGGAAAGGGGAGGGAGAGAGGGCTAAGGGGGAGGGGAAAGAAAAGAAGGTGCAGCAGCAGGGAGAAGTCAGCGAGTGAGAGAGAGAGAAGAAAATATAAGAAAAATTTAGGGCTGGGCGATATGGACTGAAAATCATATACTGACTGAATGTCAATACACGATACAGATCTTGGTATTTTATACAAAGTGGGCTAAATGCTCAGCTGTAAGTTAAAGCTATACGTGAGATGTTACAAGCACTTTTATTCAAAAAAGACTGTTTAAAATTTAAAATGCAATGACAGGGTTTCCCTCCTTGTTTAAAAACATACAGCTACAAGACATGCAAATTAAGAACGAAATCAAATAAATAGAGGGCTGTACATACATACTTATATAAATATACGAATATATATCTAAACATTTTACTTATGTACATAGTATGGACAAAAAGAGAGACTTTGTCTGCATTGGCCTATGTCTCGTGTATTAAATGTCTATTTTCCTCATGCTACATTTTTTTTAACAAATCTGTCACCTGCATCCAGGCGCCATCTATTGTTGTACGATAGACTACAACTAGCAGGTGGAATTGCAACATGCTATCGATTCATCTCACACACAGAAACACACAAACCCACACCTCATACAAAAAAACAGCTTTGTCTCACACATACAGGCGTCACAAAAAAAATGTATAGCATGGTAGCTGCAGTACTTTCATTCATTCCACAGACTGCCGTAATTTGATTCATCGCACAGACTGTTTTTGCATAGCATGTGCGACATAACTCGCACTGTATGGCCCTGAATAGCCTACATTAAAAAATAGGCTTTTTTCTTAATATGCTCCTTCGGTTGTTTTCAACAACAAAAGACTGATCAGAATAGAGTACTGGCCATGGATGTTTAATGAGCACTAGCTACAGAATTGGAGGCAGGTCCCCGTTCATTTTTATGGAAGTTGCTCAGTGGCACATGAATCTATAGATGGTGTCTGTTAGGGACGGGTATCATTAGGATTTTATCGATACTGCTACTTTTATCGATACTTCTGATCGAATTGGAACTTTATCGGTACTCTTATTGGTGCTTCTTCGTTTCTAAATAATTGCTTTTTAGAAAATACATTAATTTAAGAAGAATAAATTCAGAACAGGATAACTGAATATTCTGAATATAACTAAATGTTTCCAGAGCAGCAACAGTAATTTTTACAACAGCAACGTCACTATATAAATAATATTCCTGACATCACAATACTGACTGAAGTTCAGTTTTTATTAGTCACTATAATCAGTCCTGCTGTCCTCCTGTCCTCTGTCCTGCTCCCTCTCTGCTGATGTGATTCACTGTGTGCAGGTAACATTAGATTTAAGCTAAGTATCTAAGTTAGTCTACATACAGACAGCTTACTAGTAACAATTCACTAGCGTGCTGTCCTTGTGTAAGACATAATGTTAGTTAGTTAGTTCTACATGTTTACATGTTCATGCTTGCTGAACACATGTATTGATGAATTATTGGCTTGTTAATCGCTAACGTTTAATTTCACTTACAGTAATGAGTGTAGCTGCCATCAGCTGGAGTAATTTTTGAGTTATCTTCACTTTGTTTCCACCGCGGCTGCTTGGTGTGTGCATGTATATGTGTGTGTGTGTGTGTGTATGTGGGGTAGTACAGCCCTGGCACAGAGCGCAGATGAGAGGCTGCAGGATGATAATGAATTAAACCACAATATGAAAAAGTACCAACAAAAGAACCGATGGCGTCAAAGCTTATCAATACTACGGTCTTTGATAATGTAGCCCTGGTGCTAATTTAGTACCAGATTTCGGTACCCATGCATAGTGTCTGTGCCAGTTCAGACACCACCAATAGATCACATTAATCCAAAAGCAAAAATTTGGTCTTCAAATGACTTCAGATCAAAAGCATGAAAAGTTGTCAGGTTCTACAGTCCTCTGAAGGTAGATACCCTGATGAAATGAGCAAATCTGAAAACATGTGGTATCTGCAATGAGCTGATGAGTGTCCCATTTTAAATTTCAAGGTTCTGTGGTCCTAAAATTGCTAGGGATGCACCGAAATGAAAATTTGTGGCCGAAGCCGAATAAAATTAAACGCTTGGCCAAATACCGAGTACCGACTACCGTTGTTTAGTTTTTCATTCGTTTTTGCAGATGAACCCCCTCCAGATTAGTGTTGCCACAGTACCAAAATTGGGACCCACGGTACGATACCAGTGAAAATATCATGGTTCTGAGTAGTATGACGATACCACAGCGAAAATGAGGCAGATGTGCCTTTTGTCATTTATGAAAAGATAAATCACTTTTCTATAATACATCAATGATATTTCAAAGGAATAAATTACTTACTGACTTATTCATATTTCAAAAACAGCATGAATAAGTGATTAACATAGGGGGGATCAAAATAAAAATAAATAAATAAAATAAAAATCAACCAGCCACCCTCCTCCCCTGACAGTCCCTTCATAAGTAAAGAACAGTCCCTAAAGTGCAGTGAGGTTTGTGGACCATTACCTGCCACAAAGAGAGAAATGTGAACGGCTTGTTTCTCCTCTGACACGTCACATACCTGTGTGCTGCCACGACTCGGTTGTTCAGGTACTTTTGGGCAGTCATGACGCCAAGAAGAGGACATTATTGGAGCCGTATTTCTCCGTCCCCGGTAAGCCTTATCTTGCCCCACGGAGCACTATGGCTGCCGTATTTGACAGGTATACATATTCCTGTCTGTGTCTGTGACCCCCGTTCAACTCACAACCGGCGGGATTCGCCTTTCGTTTCTGCTGCTGGTTGAAATCTGCACTGGCACAGCGTGCTGAATGATTTATTTTGCTCGCACAAAACTATTTTTAGTTGCAAATGTGAGTGCAGTGACGGACAGAGTAAAATATCGCCACACTGCCGACATTTTACTCCGTCCGTCACTGCACGCTGTTTGATTGCGTTATCAAGACACGCCACTATTATTCGGCCTTGCTTTTCACTTATTCAACTGAATACCGAATGTGTGTTTGTGCAATATTCAGCCGAATATATTCATTTACCGAATATTCGGTGCATCCCTAAAAATTGCAGTACAAATCAAAACACATACAACTTGTCAAGTAACCGTTAATAAAGCCATTCTGCACACCTTGCATAGGGACTTTTCATTTGCCACTTATCATGAGAGAATTTACCAGTTCAGCCAACAGAGAGATTCAAAGCAGATAACCCTTTGTGGATCATTCACACTTTGATGTCACATGGAAACAACAGGGTTAAACTCACTCACAGCACAAAAAATCCATTTTCCGTCTCACACCTAGTGGTATCTGAGTTCTGATTTATTTCCTAATGTTCTGTGAAATTAAAGAATACCAAAATGTCATGGTTAATTAAGGTAGCTTAAGTCCACCTGGGACATCTCACCAGTTAGGAGGACTAATAAAGCATTTTGTAAAAGATGACCCATCTTCTATTCACTTCAGATGTGTAAAAATCTTCTAGACTGCAACAAACATACATTCCATCAACAAATTGTTATCTCAATGCATTCTGCTGTAATTATTTTGTTATCTTTCATACTCTGCATTGGCTCTGGTCTTATCTATATCATTTTCTCTGCTCCTACAAAGACCTAATTTTCCCACAGGGATTGTTACAGCTTCATCTAATCTGATTTAATTAATATGGGCATCTATTGTGTAGATTTTATTACCAACTTAGTACTGAAGGCAAATGTCATAGCATGACACAGCAAAAAGCTCTGAATATGTTAGACTGATTCCTTCCAAATGCAGTTCATGTTGGAGATAATGGGAATGGCAGTGATGGTTTTATTACAAGCAATGGTGGCCAGTGGTTAAAAAAAAACAGAAATGTACCTATCTTTTCCTAGACCACATTGTTTTCTCCATTCCCTCATCACCCCATGCATGTCATTGTGCCCTTTGATTCACCTTTCTCTTATCTTTCTCGTACGCCTTCATCTGTTATTTCATCCCACATCACACATTTTCCCTCCAGTATCCCCCCTCTGCTCTCACATTACAACTCTCATCTTCATTTTCTGATCCTTAAACCCTTAACTCTGTTCCCATCCTCTCTAAAATCCAACCTTTCACTTTCTCTCTGTCATACCTCTCCTACACTCAGGCCTTCGACATGTGCCTCCACTTCTTCTTCCACTTCTTGAACCTCAACTACTGCATCCCTTTACTCATTTCCCACCTCAAGCCCTAAGGTTCCTTTTTCATATGCCTTTCATTTCCCCTTCCAACCACTCCTATCCCCCTTTACCCTCCTCTCATTTTCCATATTGACAAGCTCTGTGCATCTAGACCTACTTCCTACTACCTTGACTCTATCTTACCCCTTCTCTTCATTCTGCCATCTTCTCTCCTGCACCTCAGTTTCATTGGTAGAGCTCGATGTGGTCATGTGGTGTAGGCAGGGTTGGAAATTAACTTTTTTTCCCCAACCTGCCACTGTGGCTGGTAAATGCCAAAATCTACCAGCCACTCAATAGATTACCATTATTTTTGTGGCTGGTGAGTGAAGCACATCTAGCAGCCACATGCATATTTTACCAGCATTGGCTGGTGGCTGGTGATAATTTCCAACTCTGGCTGTAGGCTGCAGTAATGAGTGTGGTTATGGTAGAAAAAAGCCTGTTGCTCTAATTATTTCTGTCACTGTGCAGAATAATGCAGTCAGGCCCATTTGTGAATATTGACTCAAGAACTCCCTCCATGTATGACAAAACTACTTATAATGACTTATGATGGTGGGACACATCAGTCTAGTAATCCTCCACGATGCAGAGAGGATTAGACAGCATCCAATCTAGGAGCCCGTGGGCTATCGGTTTGACAATGATAAGCCTCTTGAGGCTACGGCCAGTATTTCGTGAGATGTTTGTATACCAATTCTGCTAGCTCTTATTGTCAAATGCAGCATTTGTCTTTATCTGTGTGGAGAAGCTACACTAAAACAGTGATTATTTATCCATTTCATGGGTAGAAATAAACATTTAGGGCTAGTTGCTAAAAAAGTGTAATTTAAAAAAAAATAATGCAATTTTGAAATTCTAATTATAACGTGCATAACAACATTCCTTTTTGACAAAAGTCATTTTAAGATAAGCACAGCTGTAAACAATAAAATTAATGATGGCTGAATTCCATTTAGCTGTGCATTTTCAAGGTCTTCGTATTAAGCATGCTGGCTTACTGTCCCACTGTCATGGCCACTGGGATATTGCTAGTGTTATTAGGAACACCTGTGCTTTTCCTTTTATTACAAGATCAAAATGTACTATAAGCTAAAAGCAAATTAATCAGTGAGTTGGGCAAACTACATGATACTCATGTAGTCTAGTCCTGATAATGTTATTGAGTAATGTTAAATATATTACTAATTAAATGGCTTACTAAAGCCATACTATTATAAGCCACACTGGCTGATTTTTCTACTTAAAATAGTTCTATTTTTAATTAATAACCATTGCAACCTCAACTAGAAAATGGCACTAAGCAGAGTGCAGAGCTCCACTAGGCAGCCACATGGGCTGATTGTGGCCAATCTAGACAAATCTTGTATTTCTAGCAGACATGCCATGGCACTTACTATGTAAGATGTGTTGTTTTAAGCCAAGCCAAGCCAATTTCTAAAAAAATTGCAACCTCTACCGGTCAGTTAAGAGGACTGAGGAGTCAGCTGTCAATAATGGCTTTTCAACAACTGTGAATAGCCACAACCACAAGAGGTCCTTGAGCATACAGTCATAAATGTACACACAACATATCCAGGTGATTGGTCCAGCTGTATGCAACATAAGCAGTCAACAGACAGATACACACAACCACACATGAACGCACACAAACCAACACAACCAAACAAATTATCCCCTCCACGCTTATGCCTGGCGGAGATAACAACAAACTGCATATTATGATCTTATTTTCATGTTGAAACAAGGTACATTTATGATTATATTAGTACAAAGATATTCTAATTAAAACTATGTAGACCACAAAAGAGCCATAAGGGTTAATGTAGAGAAAATAATCACAAATTAAATGAAAATTACTATATTTGTAAGAAAACTCATTATCTAGTCTACAACCCTTAAAACCAGTAAGCCGTTGCCAGTTAGACTGTCATAGGGATTGTTGCAGACACATTTGTTTGTTTTAACACACAGTATGAAATATATTTTACATTAAAATATGTAGTTCTGACAACTGTGACATCACATTTCTCTCTCATGATTGCTAAATGCTGAAATAAAAAATATTTAGAGTTGTTTGTTCACTTCTGTACTAAGGTGAGCAGGGTCCAAAATAGACTGCGAGGGAGGCAGAAGGCAGTGAGATGAATGCAAACACATCCACAGCTAGTGAGGCAGCTGGCAGATATTGACCTATTCAGGGTTACATAGAGGTCAAGAAAAAAAGACACATTCTTTCTTCCCATAGAGTGTCTGTGTGTTTTATGTAAACCACCCACACACATATACATTTATGCACATATACACACACATACATTTATCCCAGCAGCACTGGCAGTAATTGCTCCTGACTTACTGCAAACAGCTTCCAGTTGTCAATACATAACCCAAAGCTGATCATCATCCCTCTGCCGTTTTCTAAGTAATCAGCAGGTAAGGTAAGGAAAACAGAAAATACAAAGATGCGGAAATTCAGTTGCCATCATGTGTGTAAGGCCCAATAATTTTCTTGATGTGGAAAACACGGACAAAAGTGTGAAATTGTACAACAAAAATGGAATCAACTGCAAAGCATGGAATATAGAAAAAAATGCCAAAATGTGGATGCAGTCTATAAACATCAGGGTTTTCCATACCATTACAAGTGTCATTTCACAGGACCTGAGCATAATGAGCAGAAAAAAAATGATGCCACTATGGTTTGGTGTCACTTATAGGCACATTGTTTTGTTCTCCACTCTCTGTCTAAGTGTCTGACAAAAGGCTCAGCTCCTCCATACACACTGGCAGAGCTGATGACACCGAGGGGGAACGCTGGGTCAGCTGTCGCCAAGACTTGGCTCTGCTCAGCTTGTGTCTCCAATTTTAGCGTTGGCTGGTTTGACCATGGAGATGCAAGTGATGGCTAGCTTGACTGCATCTGGAATGAATAAAATTTCACAGGGTCCTAATTCTGAACATGCCCCCTACTTAAGTCCCACTTGGTCCTGTGTGCAGTGCTTGACCATCTCACTTTATCCTCCCAAAATGTTAAAAAGAAGATGCTTTGCAGTGCAGACAAATGCAGGTTAGAGGCAGAAAAATGACCATGGTTACTGTATATTTCTCCTGGGCGGCTGCATTCTTCACTGCACAAATAATTGGTCTACATTTACTGTATGAGACTCCACTTCAAGGAACCCCTTCAGCAACATGTGATACAATTCTAATGGTTCTCTCGTTATCAAGAAGCTGAGGGGGACACTTCCCTACTGGAAATATCTCTTAGGTCAGCAGTTGCTTATGGAGGGAGTCACTAAAGATAATTGTTTCCCACTTGCATTAATTGACATATTTTTAAGTGCCACTATTTTTCACTATTTTTCATGAAGAAGTGTAGTGTGCACAGTTAGAAGCTGGTCAACATTTCAACTGCAATGGAGTTTTCAAAGTGATGAATAACATACATATTGAAGCTATTGTATTTAGCTGACGCTCATTCCTCTCGATCTTTTTCTCGACGCTTACTGATGTTTGAAAACCTAGACCAAGCTAGCAGCTAGCTAGCAGAAGTCAGCAGGAGGTTAGTTCACAAACTGGTGAGTTGATTTCTTTCACTTTAGCGCAAATATGAAGCTGACAAAGAGGCGACTGAAATCGTCTTTGCCACATCACAACATCACAACTAACGTTTGCTAAATTCAGTTACTCAGCTGAATGACTGTAGAGGTAGCCTTGCATCTACTGGTATAAGTGTTTAAAGTGTAAACTTAACTAGGTTAAATCGTAAAATAAGTAAGACTCAAAATCTATGATAAGCTATCTAGTGTTAGGTTTTCTGTTAACTAATGTTAGACTTCACTTTGGGGACTTCTGAAGGCCCAAATTTAAAGGAATAACGTTACACATTATTAATCTAACATGTAGCCTGCTGTAAAAATTCAAATGACTTAACTCTATACAACAGTAATCATGATTCTCACTATTCTCCCTTTCTTCACCTTACCTCAATGTTAAAACCTGTCTGCTCACCTTCCTGATTTCTGGAAGCCTCAAGCTTTCAATCAATTTCTTTTAACAACTGAGTTAGCATTAGCGTTGCTGAATGTCCATATTTATGGGCGTTAAACGTTAATAGTGTCGACACAAAATACCTTTAATACCTCAAAACAAAACCCCACACCTGTGTCTGTTCAGTAAAAAAAAAGGGAGTTATTACAGTCCTTTTATAATTCAAACTGTACACCGTCTTACCTCAAAGAGGGGAGATGCCAAGGTCAATTACCCTGGAACGCTCTCGCAGCTAACGTTAAGTTAGCTAGTAGTTAGCTAGGTTCAGTAGCTTCTGGCTGTGCTGCCGCCACCATGACCGACGCAAACTTAGAAGAACAATTCCGTTTTCCCGGCGAATACTTTTACATATAATACACTGAAACTACTGCTTAAAAACTTGAAGACGGGTGAGAGTGCACATTAAGAGTCTTACAATGGACTTCAGTTGGCAGATGCTTTCCAGAACTCCAGAGCGCGTATATACGTCCCACAAACCACAGGCACTGATTGGCTGGCCTAAGCATGTGAGAGGGCCGTGTGCAAACCCACTGAAAAGAGGGATTCACCAATTTTTGTGCACTGCAGCACACTTTTTAACATCATGTTTATATATACAGTATAAAGCTCTGCTGCTTCCAAGTTTACAATTTATGACAAAGAAACAAACAAAAAGGAAAAATAAATAAACTATATGGGGATATGACAAACAGGTTGTTCACTGCACACATGTATGTACATTAAATCATAGCTTAAATCATTTCCTCATCTATAATAAAAGATGCAAATAAGATGCATAAAATCACAGGGTTCTGAAGAAAAAAGTACATATTTTGCATAACTTTCACCTGTTGTCATAGAGATTTAATTAAATCAATTTGATGTATCTCATTTATACTCCACTATGGCCTAGTACAGAGCCTTGTCTAATTCCCTTTTATTGGCTGTCTCCAAATCTCATCTGGTGTAACCTAGATCTTAAAATAGACTTGGCTATTTTCAGTCACTACAGTATATAATTATAACCCCTCATTATCTGTGTATAGAAGTGTACCATTTTAACCTGTCAGTGTGTCTGACTGAGAACTTACTGTATTTTCACCCTTTTTTCTACACTGTATTGTCTCTGGGTAGAATTTAAACTGATTGGTGTATTTAAACCTGTTATTTTTATGCATGATTAATTAAAAAAAAAAATCACACCATCAGTGGAAAATTAGAAATATCAGTGAGGGTAGAGTGAATTCGTCCTTTAGATTCCCGTTGACGTCATCACATACATTTGTGCATTTACATACCCATACAAACAGGGTATCTCCTGTTTATTTTAAATCATCATCATCATCATCATCATCCTTGTTTCAAAGACAGGGTCCATTCTGCTCATGTTGCTCTGCACATACACATATGTACATCTATGCTTGAAAGAATTTTCATTCATAATGCATTTGTCAGCCTCAAATCCTAATCATCACAACTACATGCCTATCACAAACACTTACCCTAATTCTAATCCTAACCCTTATCTTGACCAACCTCTGAAGAAGTGAAGACCTGACAAAATTTAATTACTGTCCCATTTACACGGTTCAAAAGAGGACTCAAATGCAATGCACCAAGCAGGCAGGTTTGAGGGACAAAAGGCGAGCTTGTAAGATAAAGCTGATACCAAAAGACAAAAATAAGCAGGCAACAACAATGAGGGAGCACGCTGAGATAAAATGAAATACACATGAAAAAACACACAAACTAAACGGAGAACAAATCTGTAATCAGAGAGCACAAAGGGAATCCAACAACAAGTACAGAAGACCAACAGAGACAGACGCAGATGGACTGCAATAGACAAAGGGAGCATAAAGACTGAAAGCACAGGGAGAGCAGATAGATAAGGAGGGACAGGTGACAGCAGGGTTGATGAGCAACAGGTGAAACAAATCAGGGCGGGGCAGACAATCACCAAGGCGGGAAAACACACTAAGTCAGGAAGAATAATCGAACATGACACGTGAGGAGTGAACCTTCAAAATAAGACAGGAAGCAGGCTAAACATAAATGAATAGGCTCATTTGAGATGAACCAGGTCTGCGCAAATTCAATCACCAGCGATCGCCACACAGTGCTTGCTAGTTAGTTTTGTGTCCGACCTCACCAGACTGAAGAGCTGATTGGTTTAGATGTCGACTTAACAATATGACGTTTCAAATAGACTTTTAATTTTTGTTGAATTTCAGTGATTTAGATTTTATTTGTCTGATCTGAATGTTCATTCTCCTAACAGAAAACGTGCTGTGTGACTGATGGTGATGTTTAGTCATCAGAGACTTAATACATTCATCATAAACTAGTCTATTGTATATTAACACTGGGCTGATTTAATCATTATTAAGTATTTAGTATCACACAGACTTGTGGTCAGTAGGATGTGAGGATTCTTAAAATAACATCTGCACAGATGTGAAGCTCTGACTATATGTGACTGATCTTTAATGAAAGCTGTTGTCTTGTATGTTTTTTCCTTTAGAAACAATAACCTGATAGTCAAACACAATGTATTTAGCCTATGTAGTTGAAGGGACAGGTCTGCTCTGCAGCAGCAAACTGATTTGATGCAGATGTACACTGGAATTAATGTGAAATGGCAGTTGAACCATGAACATAAATTACAGATCGCCTGTAAGGTATTTTAATAGGTTACTCTGTCATAATTAAAACAAATGGAGATTGAGAACAAACTGATATATGAGTGTGATAACATTTTAATCACTGACATCAGATCTGACAGGATGTGAGTGTTTCTCTGACTTCCTGTACAGACTGAAGGCTGCTGGAAACTGTCGGGAAATTGTCCGACTTGACCACAGCTTTTTGTCACCGCCTCCTGCTGCAGCCACCTGCTCTCGTCCACTTTCCAGGCGAGGTGCAGTTCATCTCGAACGAGCCCATTAACATGACACAAGGAGGAGGACAAACAGAAAATCCCCCCAAAAAAACAAAATTCTCTAGATAACAGACTAGAACATGAACCCAGGATCATGACGATTACTTTTCAAAAGTATCCTTATTCCAGGCCTTAGTCAGTTAGGTCCCTTTTCTCTCACTATGCTTGTATTGCATAATACTTGAGCAAGGTGTCATATATTATGAGTAGGTTGAATATTCAGTTTCTCAACAGTTCTGCATTCCTCTTCTGTCTAACGTATTTATCCCTCCCCCATCAGATTTCCTTGATGTGACATCACTGAATTTGTGCATCAAGACCCATAAACCTACAAAAGACTCATTGACCTCCTTGTTTTGCCGCAGACAACAAAGCTGGTGGTTTCCTGATAGAATCAAGCCAATAAGGTTTCTGGTTTTATTCCTCTTCCATGAAAGATCCCTGAATGAGAGAACAGAAGACAAGACCACCAATTTGCATGTAACATCTCAATTATACCTCGTTAGGTGCGAATATTTAAATCCAGAGCAGCGGTGGAGATTCTTTCTTTTACAGCTGCCATAATTTTCACACTGCTTGTCTTTGAAAACGACTTCAATTATTTATAGCTTCTCCATAATGTCAGAGGGGGTGAAAGGCCTCATTCACAGTTCAGAAAGTGTGACACAATCAACCATAACCCCGGTTCACATTTTATTCTCTAATTTACCCTGAACAACTAATCAGGGGCTCAATTTTCTTTCAGTTTACTCCCCTGTGAATTCTGATTACACCCCTTGCCCTGCGGGGAGCTAAACCTTAGCATTGACTTAAATCATAAAACAAAAAATTGAATATTAATAAATATGGGTACGAATAAAGAGTAAATGTGTGAATTTAAAATAAATGAGTGAAGTGATGTATGTCCTCATTGTCTTTGTCACTCTTTGAAATGGGAAGAGGTTGATGTGACAGCCCGAAGTACCTGCTCCGCTGTGTGTGTGTGTGCGTGTGTGTGTGTGTGTGTGTGTGTGTGTGCGTGCGCGCGCCTTGACAGAATGAGAACAGCTGGAGTGTGGTCATGGGACTTATCTTTCTCTTTCACTCCCACCATCTTCTTCTTACGGCATTACATTGCACAAAGGGAGAGGCAATCATCTTCTGCCCTTCACAGTACTCTCCCTCTCTCCTTCTCCTTCTCCATTGCTAACTGATCTTTATTATCTCACGTCTGTCCCCTTTCTCTTGACACCCATCTTCTTGCCTTTCTCTCACTACCTCTCAATTTCATCACTCTCCCTGTCCTTCTCCTCTTCTAATTTTCACTTGTGTGACCCCCCTTGGTCGCAGGCTGCCAGAAAATACAGCTGGATCCACCTTGTTGCCTGAAAATGAGTCCCACAGGGGGTAACTCCGATGGCGATTTTGTACACTTTTTGTCTGGTAATACTGCCTACTTTTTGGAAACAGATTAGAGAGCATTAATCAAAATATATATACCGTATATATATTGTCACTAAATACGTTTTCTGTTAGCAGCAAGAAGGAGTATATAGCCACATCGTCTGCCTGTGTCTGTGTACATCAGCGCCAGAGTTCATAATGAGTCTGTAGACTGTCAACTCTCATTGAGATTGAAAGCTTGTGAATTATTCATTGGTTAGCATCCTTCTCCCTGCTCACCAAAAAAATGCAGGTGATCAGTGTGCAACAACTCCAACATGACATATTTTGACACAGATTGTGCTCCATCATTGTGTGAAAAGGACAGCAAATTTTCAGATTCAGGCAACAATTTCAAAATTAAGCTTTTCATCATTTTGAATCAAACAAAGCTCGACTAAAAAAAAGATAGCTATACTCAAAGTAGAAAAAAAGAAGTGCACACATTTCTTTTCCACTGAGTGATTTCAGCAACATAGTACTATTTGTTTCCACTTTCCCCAAGGCTCAGGCCAATGTGGTGTGTGTGTGTGTGCGTGTGTGTGTGTGGCTACCACAGTTTCTTACAGCAATGGCATAGCAATGACCCTAAACCAAATGTCATTGTGTGTGCTCTCCAGAGAATCCCTATGGATATGATGGTGCTTTCTATTTTTTTAAAAAACATTCACACATGCATATATTCTGCATGCATATACTGCATTTTCTGTAAATGCCTGTTTTTCTGCCCTGGCAGTAATGGCTGTTAGTGGTGCTGGGTTAAAATAATGAATTTATCCAATTCAAATCGATCGTCATTTAAATGACCCAATATCGATTCATAAAATCCAAAATCTTTTATTATACGCTTTTTCCAGCAGATGTGTGAACCATTAACCCTGTTAATCTTGCTGGTAGTAAACGGGCCATGATGCTAAATGACCGTTATGACTACTGGCCGTAGTATTGAGAAGCTCCAACGTTACTAGCTATATCTGTAACCCTTAGCTTACTGTTGTTACATTTATTATCATGCTGCAGCAGCCACTCCTCCTGCTGTCTGTATGTCAGGGCAGCTGCGCCACTTTTACATACAGACACAAACACAAACATACCCAGCAGAAGTGCCACGACGGAGACAGAGAAGCAAAGATAACTTGAGCTGACAACAATTGTGCTTGTTACTCTAAGTGCATTAAAACTTCCACGATACTCCTCAATACTTTTTTAATTCAGCTGTTGAGCAAGCACAGAGCACTTTCCAGCTAATAGCAAATTGTTATTAACAAGCTGAAACAACAACAACTGTTTATGTCTAACAGTTACGCTTACTTTGCCTCATACCTTATAACTTACCGGTGGTCATGTGACCTGCAGGCAGTGACTCTCCTCAGCAGCAGAGGGAGGAGCAGAGAGGACAGCAGGACTGATACTGACTGATGTCTGTGTTCTTTACTGTTTCTAAACCTCACTCAGTATTGTGATGTCAGGAAGATGATTTTTTCATTAACATTTTAGATTTCTTTCCAATGTTTTAAAATTACTGTTGCTGCTCTAGAAACAACATTAAGTTATAAAAGATTCAGTTTCATTCCTGTTCTGAATTTATTCTTTTTATTCTTTTTTTTTTTTTTGATTCCTTGTAAAATTTACAGTATTAGTTCTCTGAGAATCTCTTTCACATACTAGAAAAAGATGATATTGTAACTGAAATATACCCAGTTGAATCGATACTGAATCAATTAAATCGGAAATTGAATTGAATCGGGACCTTGTGAATCGAAATTGAATCGATTCAGGAAATCTGCCACGTTACCTAGCCCTTGTTATTAGAGGGCTGGATCCTTCCTGTGAAAGCACAAGGGGCATAGTGGACGCAGGGTATGTTGGGTTCATGCCCCCCGCAGCTGCCACATCTGTCCCCTATGTCCCCTGCACAGTTCCACACTGTAAATCGAGTTTGACAGCCTTTCAATTCATTTGAACAAGTTAGACTTTGTTTTTCCAAGTTCTGAACGCACCAGAGTGGACGGGCAAGGTGCTGCTTCTTTTACTGACATCTCAGCAGAGAGGCATCCTTCCTCTGTAAGCGCTAAGTGGGGAGAATGTACTGTATGTTCAAACAAAAATGTACAGCAAACAAGCCATCAAGAGGCAGAAAACCTTGCACTTGCTCTTTATGTCAAACCATGTCAGCTGAGTTATGCAGTTTTTGATAACAGTTAGCTGACGTTAAAGCTCCCTCCAGTCAGTTTTACTTCCTGTTTAACTGTTAACATTCTTTCTCAAACAGAGAATGGGGTTGTGCTTAATAGTCAGACGCAATGTTAACTGGGTAAACAGCAATATGTCACTTACTTTGATTAATGTACTGTTTATCAGAGCACAAATGAGACACGAATTAGCACAACTTGGCAACTCTCTCTCCCTTTCACTCACTGGTACACTGGGGAACTGCACAGCCACAGGTCAACAACAGTCCACCAAATGAGGGCCACATGTGTTACCGAGGTCCACTGGTTGAAATGCAGCTATGGGACGTCTGGGAGGGACACCGCCTAGCAGCATCAGCTGCTCTCGCCTCAGCTCAGCACCGACACCGCCCACCACAGCACAGTGATTCTTTTTATTTTTCTATTAGGACTTTTTGACTTTTTGACTTTTCACTTCCCAGTGACAAGAACTGTTAGAGGCCAATGCTGGTGGGCGGTGCAAACTTTCAATATGTCCCGAAACTGCATTTGAGACAGTATCTGTCTATCCTACAGTAAAGAAGAGAGCAAGTGAGAAAGACCATAGACATATGTGTTGTACTATTTATGCACAGAGGCTACAAATGCCATTATGAAAATAAACAACACACTAATCTAATGCGGAGGGCACAACAACAACACAGAGAGATATAACTGAAGCTATGATAAATATGGTAAAATGCAAGATAAGCTTACGAGCAATGTTACTTTCCCATTTTAGCAACAACCTTCTATTTTTAACCTTGAGCACATACTTAACTGTTAAAGAAAATTGGCATGAATAAGAAAAATATGAAATATCATAAAAATCTCAAAATACATTGGAGGGTGGCTTTAAATGATGACAGTTTAGTTCAGTTAAAAGCATAGTATACTAGCCAATGGTTACCTCAGATAGATGTGGCATACCATGGCCTCATGTCAGTATTAGACCCACTCTCCCTAATTTGTACTCACAATTAACATACATATGCACATATTTTTTTAAATGTGCATATTATTGTGATAGAAAGAGGGATGACAAGGCAGCTTTCAGGGATCACGACAGGGAACAGGCAGCAGCAGCAGAAGCACTGACAGAGGCTTCTCAGGTGAGGAGAGATAAGCAGTGGTAGAAAGAATACTGAAAATCTGTACTCATATAGAAGTATTTGGTTTGGTGCCTAAGGCACTAAGCAGAAGCACAATTATTTATTTCAATAAATAATAATAAAAAAAAAAAAATCATCTTACTCCTGAACAATCTGTCCGTCTCACTTCTGAAATGATGGCTACGGCCCTGGTGCATACACACAATTAAACCTCTCACCCCTGATATGCTAGTTACCTTGGCAATGTGTATTTATAGTATGTGATGTTGTTGCTATATGACCAGCTTGAAGAGCAAGAAACCTGTGGGTCAAACAGGTGTAGAAAATCAAATGGCAAGTGTGTAAATCTAAGCAAAGTCAGTGAATATATCTGAAAGTCCTATGGGACGTACACTTGGGTAGTGGACAAAGCATCATGAAAATGTCATCAGTATAGAAACCACAGTTAATACTCATTAGGTAAAAATACTATGTTAAAGAGCACAAATGGCCTTTTTATTCATCAAAGGCATGAAGTATGTGATTCACAGTATACAGGCCCTGTAACTATACCTCAATGCATCACTAAAAGTTTCAAAAGCCCTTTTAAATGTAACAAACAGTATAAACTGGAATAATAAATCAGTATCTTTGATATCTAGTTATCTTTTTAATTTTCTTAAATTCAAGTGTTATACAAGTTATAAAAATATTCTGGCATGAAAGAAAATAAAATTCCTTTCAAATCTGCACACTGCACACAAGATAGTTGAACTGAAACGCCTGGAAAATCAGCATCCAAATAGGGTGGGAAATCTACAGATGCAGGTGCATTTAATTCAGAAGCTACTTAGACAGAACTATCTGCCTTTATTGCATGCAGAAAGACGACAATGGACATTATAAGTGGTAGAAAAATTAGACGCTCAATTAAATACACCTGTTTCTGTACACTATCTGCACTGATCAATGTTATTTGCCTGAGAAAGGCCCAACACAGTGTTTGCCTTGTAACATTTATATAGCCTTTTTTTTTTATTAACAAGTAGTAGCCTATGTTGCATTTTTGAGAGTCTGCTTAAATGTATACCATGCAATGTTCTTTCACTGAGTTACATTATTGCCATGATTGAATTGCAAATCAGTTTCAACATCAAAACCATTAGAGTGGATTATACAGAACTGTGACTCAAAACAGTCTTCCATTAGCAATATTGTCCACATTAAATCTGCTCTGAAGGTTGAAGAAAATGTCATGCAGTAATGCCTTCAGCGTCCTTTATTATGGCTAGTTTGAATTGAATTAATAGATTCCCCATATCCCTTTATTTTTAATTTTTATTTTTCATCATTATCTGTACTACCATTCCCTTCTGTGATATTTAAACTTGCTCTGATTGACTTCTTGGCCACTTGGGGGAAGTGGAACTAGATGTAAATACTACAATGAAATTTCATCATCTCATAAAGTTCATATGGCAAGCTTGTTACCAAGCACTTGCTCATAATCACATTCAGCAGGGAGGCAGCAACATTAATATTTATTCATGCTATTGTGCATCTGATCACCTGGCTCAAATATTCAGTATTCACTCTATTTTTTTCATTTTTGTCCCAAACAGCATCTGATTAAAAAAAGTCTCTTAAACTGTTAAATTTTCCATTATCTTTACCAGCTAGCTACATGTTAACTTTGTCAATCTGCCATTCGTTGTTGGGTAGGTAGCATACAGCTGGTTTATTGAGTATTTTTTGGATTAATACATACTGTTGGTACTAGCAAAGAGGTCAATGAGAGTTATGAGAGTGAACCAAAACAGTAACCATAAAAAAAACAGCTAAAAGATGCTAAGGCACTTCAAGAGCTAAAGGGAGCTGCAGCGTCAGGGATCTTGAGGAAGCGGCTTCTGTTTGGTTTGACCATCTAGTAGTCAGAAGTATTACGGTAAAACTACCGGCCGGATTATCATACGATTTGGTAGAAGGGTGTATAGGCCAGGGAAGAACCCATTCAATTTTGAAACAGATTTGAATTACAGGGCGGATACAGACAATATTTTTCACTTTCATTAGTATTTCCAGGTGCATTTGACCATGGCCAAGATCTGTGCTCTATGAGTCCCTTTCTGTGGGTTCTTCACTTTGAACAACCTTCTTCACATTTCATGTAGTCTTTTGATCCATTATTAATATCAGTATATTGATTAGAGGAGACAGCTCAAATTCCCACATCATAGCTGTGTCCATAGTCAGGCATGGCATGGTTCTTGTGTCAGAATCATCAAGGCAGGTGTTTCTGCTGGAATTGACTGTGCCCTGGGATGGGAGAGGCGTTTGATAGGAACAAGGCCAAGTATGAGGCAATGGATGGAAGACCTGATGCTACCTAATCGAGGTTGGCTGCTGAGGATTTGCCAGCCAGTCACTCTGCAGGGCCTTCAAGTTGCTTGCACAGCAAGGGAGCCATAGCTACCTAGACACAGGCTGGGGTCTGATCAACCCCGGCTAGGTCGCCTGGGCGATGGTGTATGATGTTGAAAGACCTGGAACACCAATGGCCCCAAGTTACATCACTGATGATGTGTCTAGGTTGCATGTAAAGGTGTAAATATTGCAATATCCCAGATGGCACCAGACATCAACATGACTTCAGAAAGACATGGACTCTGATGTTGGACAGATGTTACATTTTGGTTGGATATGGAATATCAGCATCATCAGTATTTTACATTAAATTGAGGTTGGCATTAGACATTGTCCTGACATTGAAGTTGGTCACCCGACATCACAACCTAAATTCAAACAAATACCAACTTCTAACAATGTCAGTGGCCAGCTGGATATCATTATAAGATATCAATTTAAGCACCACCTGCTCTTGCTGTATGCCAAGTCTCAAAGACAAGGCAATAAATTACCTGTCACCAAGTTTTATTCATATTTCTCACATTTCCCAGAGATGTGACAGCTACATGTTGCTGCATTGTGTTGTATAATGAAAAAAAAAAGACAATAGATAATGAAAGATATTTCTGAGGTCTGATGCAGCGCTATGGCAACATAGCTTTCTGACATTACTGTTTTTTTCTTCCTCCAACGGCTCGAAGCACTTTCTTGCAGTGTTAGCTGGACTGTTTTGACCCCATGTACCAGCAGCAAACTTTTTTTTGTAACAAATTAACACCCAGAGATGAGTTTACCAACAAGAATATTGCAGTAAAAAAAAAAAACTGAACAAGGGTCTCTGACATTTCTACATTTGTAAAGAGTATAGAGTGAATGACCTCCAAAATGCTGCACTGACCAAGGTGAAAACCACAGAAGAGCAAACACTCAGTACAGTAATCTTGCTAAGCCTCTGAGCTGCATCGTCCAGATGTCCTCTGCATGGAGAAAAAACCCAGATGATGAGTAAATGAGCTCGGCTCCATTCAGTTGCATAGTCTCATAATCACATCTCTTTGTGCCAGCCTTCACTCAGCCCTCTGTAGGAGGACACTGCTCAGATGAGCACTATTAAACAAAATAAACCATCACGCTGCTGGTCCGAGCTCAGACACATGAACTAGTGCCATGCTGCCAGTTTTTCTTTGCTTTTTATGGTGAGTTACGTTCAGTGCAGGTATTAATTAAAGCCAGATAGAGCTGTAGTATGTTGTGTTGCCCATTGCTAATATTTCCAGGAAAGGGACATTGAATGTATTATCATACAATCAGACAAAAGAATGTTTGATCAAAATAAGAGCTTGAGCTTCGTGAGTTACAGTGTGGTACCTAGTGGAAGCCATTTGAAATACACTGCTCAAAAAATTAAGGTGACACTTACATTACACATCAGATCTTGATGAATGAATTATTCAAGTAAAAAATCTTTACCGATGTACATTGTATAATTTGTTGAGAACAAAATGACGTAACAACAGTCAATGAAAACCAAAATCATCAACCCACTGAGGACTGGACATAAAATCACACTGACAATCTAATTGAAAAATTTTTTTTCATGGCAACTCATAATGTGACCCAGTTGTATGTATGGCTGCCACATGGCTGAATACACTCCCGACAACGTCTAGGCATCCTCCTGATGAGTTGGCGGATGATCTCCTGGGGGATCTCCTCCCAGACCTAGATAGGGGCATTAGTGAGCTCCTGGCAGAGGTGGGTAGTAACTAGTTACATTTACTCAGTTACATTTACTTGAGTAACTTTTTGGATAAATTGTACTTTTCAGAGTAGTTTTAATGCAAAATACTTTTTACTTTTACTTGAGTTTTATTGTTTTAAAGCAACAATACTCTTACTTGAGTACAATATTTGGCTACTCTACCCACCTCTGAGTACATAATTACATATATATATATATGTACAGTATATATAAGAATATATTTATGTTTCTTGTGCCTTGATTTATGTTATGTTTGTAAAGATTTAATTTATTTTTGTTTTAGTTAAAGGGGTGTCATTTAAAATACATAAATTTGCAGATTTTTATTTTTGATTGATTGATTACGTTCATGTTCTTATTTTACAAATAAATCAGACGTTACTCAACAGTTACTCAGTACTTAAGTAGTTTTTTCACCAAATACTCTTTTACTCTTACTCAAGTAATTATTTGGATGACCTCTTTTTACTTTTACTTGAGTAATATTGTTCTTCAGTATCAGTACTCTTACTTGAGTACAATATTTGGCTACTCTACCCACCTCTGGCTCCTGGGCAGTATGTGGCTGTACTTGGTGGCGTCGGATGCACTGATACATATCGTCCCATGGGTGCTCGATTAGATTTAGGTCAGGGGAAGGTGAGGGTCAGTCAATGGCATTAATGCCTTCTTCATCCAGGAACTGCCTACACACTCTGGCCACATGAGGCTGGATATTGTCCTGCACCAGCAGGAACCCCAGGCCCACTGCACCAGCGTAAGGTCTGACACCCACCCACCACCAAACTGGTCATGATGGATGATGTTACAGGCAGCATAATGTTCACCATGGTGTCTCCAGACTCTTTCACACCGTTCACATGTGCTCAGTGTGAACCTGCTCTCATGTGTGAAGAGAATGGGGCGCCAATAGAGGACCTGCCAATGATGGTGTTCTTTGGTGAATGCCAATCAAACTGCACAGTGCTAGGCCATGAGCACAGGTCCCACTAGAGGACGTCTGTCTCGTATACCACCCTCATGGAGTCTGTTTCTCACAGTTTGGTCAGAAACATGCACACCAGTAGCCTGCTGGAGGTCATTTTGTATGACTCTGGCAGTGCACCTGTTCCTCCTCACACAAAGGAGCAGATACCAGTCCTGCTGCAGGGTTGATGCCCTCCTACGGCCCTGTCCAGCTCTCCTTGTGTAACAGCTGGTCTCCTGGTATCCATGCTGTTGAGACTGTGCTGGGAGCAAACCTTCTGGCTACCACATACAAAACCATTCCCTTTTTGGGGTTGTCTTGCTTTTGCCTCTCCATTGCAGCTGTTGTCACATTCATTCAGACCAAGGCAGGTGAAACTGATTCACAATCACTTGTGCTTCCTAAATGGACAGATTGATATCCCTGAAGTTTAAATGACTTGGTGTTATATTGTGATGTGTAAATAATGTGTGTAAATGTCCCCTTATTATTTTGAACAGTGTGTATAGAAAATATTTACTAAAGAAGATCACATTGCAAAATCAGTAATTTCAGTAATTTTTTCCATGTACAAACACATTACAGCTTGTGGGGAGGACTGGAAGTGCCTTTTAGAAAACTCAAACATGGCCTACTCACGTCTCTATTAATATTGAGTCTAACGTAGTCAAATTAACACTTGAGTACAGTCTCCACATGAAAATGAGCAGAGACCGAAGTAAACCATTGAAAACAACACAGGCATGTAAGGCAAGTTCATTGGCACCTTTTAAATTGAGGCAAAATGTGCATTACATAAATTATAAAAGTCCATTAATTCAATTTTAAAAAGAAATAAAAAGGCACACACAGAATTAAAACTAAATGAATAAAATGAATTATTTAATAACAGACATAAAAGTGGGAAGTTTAATGAAAGGCATACTTCATCTGCTGTGCAGGTCTACGACAGTGAGTGGTATGACTGCAAACAGCGTACCTGCCCATGTCATGCGGATCACAGCGATAAAGAGAGTTTGACAGAACACTGACACTGACACACACACACACACACACACACACACACACACACACACACACACACACACACACACACACACACACACACACAGTTTGACATATCCTAAAATACTGCACACTGCTGACTAGCTAGCGTGTGGAGCAGCATGTGTTAATGAACAAAGTCTGTAATTAAAGCCTTATCAGCATTTAGGGGCTTGTGTTATGGTGATAGACACGACAGCCAGGCTGAGATGTTAGGCAGCGTTCGGAATAGCCTCCAGCTGTCATCACGACCTCAAACAGAAAGTAAGGTGGGGGAAAAGTTCAGTCTGGTGAGTCATGTGTTCTTTCAACTTTTTTGCACATTACAATCAGTTTTTTTGTGTCTCTTACAGGTATTTAAAAAGCCAGAAGCTGAGTAATAAATATAACTGTGTCCATAGTAAGTCATTAGCTAATCACTATCCGTGTCCAATTTGTTCAGAGGCAGAAAATTCTTATAAGTCATAGAGAATGCCCTGGTCTGCGTGACACACTCAGTCTTGCAACAGAATTGCAGCCACTGTACCATAATATTGATTCATGAAATATACAACAGATATATAAAGTCCTAATGACTTTTTCCCCCAGATATTAGAAGCTGCCCTATCTTATCAACCACAGCCAGAAGTTTGATGAGCATTTCCATATATTTATTTTATCTTTTAATCTGTTGCCTTGTAGTGAGTGAGGCGTAGATGAAAATTAAGCAATTAAAAGTCATCCCCTGCTGTCATAAAAACTCCCTTTCAGTGACACTTGAGAAAGATCTGGATCTTTGCCAGGGAAAATTAATCATCCAACAGTCAATTTACCTGTCACTCTCCCCCAGTATCCCAGTACTTGGGGCTATATTCAACCCAGTTGTCAAACTGAAATATCGTCTCAGAACTGCTTCTATTTCACACTATGATGCCTTTAATCTTATCCCAGACCCTGCATATGGAGGTCGGAGCAAGTTGCAATAAACAAATCTGAGTCTACTGTCTGTAGTTCACTGCTCATGTGTGCAACACTGATATGGGCCTGCAAGACCATTAAAGTTCTAATATATCCTGTTAAAATAGTATATGATGTGTTCATCCTTCCCACAGTATAAGACTCCTGATTGCTTCCATGCCATGAAATGAACATGAAGAAGCACTCATGGGACAACATGGGACACATTGTGGAATGCTGACACTGTAGAACAATGTTAATGTAAATCCCATTTTTAGCATGCCACTTCAATCTGCATTAATTGATTTATCAGCCACTGGAGTGCTGGTCAATAAGCTCTAACACAACATTGATCTATTATTGCCTCATAAAGTTGATTTAGTGGCAAATAGTGAGCATGGATGAATTACTGAACAGGCCTACCAGACCAAAATGTGACTTGCAAAATGTCAATTAAGACATACCAGCCAGGAAGAGACTCAAAATGACCACAAAGAGATGCAAAGGAACTGCAAAGAGACTCAGAGGAACAAGAAAAACAGGCAAAACTATCACAAGGAGACTCAAAATGAATAGAAAGTGACACAAAATGTACACTAAATACCTCAAAGAGCCCCAAAAAGACCACAAAGAGATGCAAATGAACTGCGAAGAGACACAAAATAACTATAAAAATGGGTAAAGCAGCCAGAAAGAGACATAAAACAACAGAGACAAGAGGCAAGCACAAGGAGAAACAAAAGGACTACAAAGATAAGCAACAACCAAAAAGACACAAAATTACCTTGATATGACAGAAAGAGACGTCAAAAAGACCCAAACAAATACAGAAAGACAAAAAACAACCACAAGGAGTCACAAAATGAATACAAGGAGACACAAAATGACCAAGACATGCACAAAATTACCCCAAAGAGACACAAAATACCTCAGAGAGACCCCAAAAAGACCACAAAGAGATGCAAAGGAACTGCAAAGAGACACAAAATAACTATAAAATTGGGCAAACGAGCCACAAAGAGACATAAAATGACTACTAGGAGACAAAAAGCAACCACAAAGAGAAACAAAAAATGATTACAAAGGTACACAAAATAACGGAGATGACACAAAATTACCTTGATAAGACACAACGAGACCTCAAAAAGACCCAAACAAGTACCAAATGACACAAACTAACCACAAAAAGATGCATAATGACCACAAAAAGATTCAAAAACCACCATGAAGTCTGTGTGTTTTGCTTCTGTGAACAAGAGGTGGTGAGGCCCTTTGCATATCTGTGCCCAGGGGCCCATTGTGTCATAATCCACCCATGACAGTCACCTATGCACATATCCAGCAGATACAGAGAAACATTAGAATATATTTGGAGTCATATTTTTGCCCACCTGACACAAAGTCCTTTAATAGCTTTGTTTTAGGTCTTCACTAATTCCTGAGGAAAGGCAGTGCCACAGCTGCTAAATGCTAATTTGATGCTGGGTTGGTTCTGAAATCAGCTCCCTGCTGCTGCTGGAAAGCAATGAGTCAAAAGATGAAACACTTTGCAGTGCTGATGGGGCTGCACAGGTGAGTTATATCTCTCTGTGGGCTTGTATGGGCAACCCCTTTCATTTACACAAAGTAATTTCATCCACTGTTAATATTAAATTATTGACTAAAGCAGCTTAATAGTACCAATATAAATTAATAGACACAGTCAGCTAAGATGTGATATGATGTGTTGTTTCTTGCCTAAAGAAACCAGTATATTTAATACCTTTTATTTTAATTTTTTTTAATCCAAGTTGATTCTGTTGATCCTGCTGACTCACAGCACGGCTATTCAGCGAAGCCTCTTTAGTCTCGGTTTCTATGACTGCGAATGGACATTGACAAGCGGAGTGTCAATGGCAGTCTGTTCCAGAGCATCGCTTGCAGCTTGTTTCTTCATAAATGCTGACAACTCTCTGCAGTACGTCGTATGGCCCGCGTGTCACTGCATGACTTGATGCATGACAAATGTCTGTCTTTAGCTGATCTGATGGCTGTTTTGTTGTTTTAATCATGAATGAGCGGCACTTTAAATCACTCCGATAAGAGTATCTGTCATTTGTTGACAGTGTGAGTGTGAGCTGTCACTTGACAGAGAAAGTTGCGGTCTGTGCATACTTGCACTTGCTTGACTGCTACAATCACAGTTGTGAGATTTTCAGGATGTGTGTCTTTTTCTCACTCCCGGCTTCTGAAAGCTTTATTTATGTAGCACATTTCATTCCAACAAAAATGCAATATGTTGCAGGAAGAGCAAAAAGCAGTGGAAGCAAACACACAAACAAATGCACACACATAGATGCATACATGTAAGGGATGTGACAAGGCTAATAGTCAAGGTCTTTATGATCGTTCACTCTCTCAAAGTAACACTTCTAACCCCGAGACTGATGAGAGCTGTGGACTGAGATTCAAGTGAAAGAGACAGCAGGGTTGTAGCTAGGAGAAAATGTGAGCTAAATTCACCCCTTCTGATATCAACAGGTCATAGGAAAGGTGAGGGGCTATTTAACCTTTGGTATTGATTACCAGACAAACAAGAACACATGAATGAAGTGTTGATTTCTTCTACTACTATGATTATAGTATACTATTCTACTATTCACACATATAGACAATATAAAGATGGTGTCAAACAGGAATGAAAAGAGCTTATTCTGCTCCATTGTATGAGACTAAATAGACAAGCAACCAAGGTATCTCCATGTGAAGGGACACATACATTGCAGTAACATATCCTCATGCAACAGTCCTAACAAATCTAACAAATTAGCGTCCCATGAATGATGTTACATACTAAACCTTAAATTACATACTTAGCCATGGATGGATAAGTGAACAGGCCTACGAGGCAGTGTCAGCACCCCCACTGGCCTTCATCTGCAAAAGTTTAAGTCAGTTCATTTTGGTACACTTTTTTGGGTTAGGGTTAGGGTTATGTGAACTGCATATACTCTAATCCTCACTAGGAGGAAAAAAAAGCATTGTGGAGCGTTGTTCCTGTGGGTTACAGCAACACTGAACCTGTGAGCTTGCCTGAGAAGGACTCAATAAACAAACCTGCTATTTTTAAATATCCCATGGAGAGAGACTCTCACTGCAGCTGTTTTATTTTGTTCTGAAAATGTTGGCTTGTAACATTCTGTGGGTGATAAACCAGGAGCAGACTTCCATCTGTGTCACCGGTAATGAGGAAATACAGTGAGTGCTGGATGGAGCAGTGAGTGACAACAACCGCGCCTACAATTATGGGTAATGTTTGAGGTGGAAACACTAGGGTCTAGGTACCATGTTCCAAGGGTATCATACCGATTGTTTGGTGTTTGGTGGAAAAGGGGCTTAAGAGACAGAAAAAGACCACAAAAAGATGCAAAGGAACAGCAAAGAGACACTAATTACCTACAAAACAGGCAAAACAGTCACAAGGAGACACAAAATTAGCTCAACAAGAAACAACGACAATAAAGAGACAAAAAAACAACCAAAAAAACAACAACTCATAGACACACAAAATGACCACAAAGAGACACATAACCACAATTAAATGCATAATAACTACAAAAGATGGAAAACCATCACAAAGTCTGTGTGTCTTGCTCATATGGAGGAGAGGTGGTGGGGCCCTTTGCATATCTGTTTCCAGGGGCCTATTGTCTCATAGTCTACCATGTACTTTACGTAGGTTAGGTTTAGGCAAGTAAAGTTACTTTGGATAGATCTAGGAAGGAAACATGGTGACAACATACCTCAAAATAATTTTAACTTTACTTAGTTTCATAAGGTTCCGAACACTCTCTCTTGGAGGAAAGTCCTGTGTTTTTTGACCCTTCCACTAACCCATCCTGTCTTCTTCCATGGACTTTTGGCCTGTAATTTCCTCTTCCTGTCAGCACACTGGTCACATAATTGCAGTCTTCCCAATTACATACCAATTACTGGCTATATGAATTGTGAGGCATTACTTTTCACAGGTATAAGTACAAGCAGTGCATGAGCGCAGCCTGAGTGCAGTAACAGTTAGGGTGATCTGGATAATTGGAAAAAGATTTTAATAAATGAACAACCCTTGTACAAGGCTACGCATAAGCAAGTTACAAGCTTCAGAAATATAAAGATGAAAGGCAATGGGCTTTTAAATCTGTACGGCTGTTTGAATACAACCTTAAACTGAGGTATATTTAATACACCAAAGATGCACTTATCATTTCATCTTGCCTAAAACATGCACTTGCTCTCTAAATTCATATTCACTGTTTACTTTCGATGAACCTCACGTTGGGAAAACACATTTTTCTGTTTGAATAAAAAATCAATATGGCTAAAAGTTTATTTATACAGACTGAGCCCCCTGCTGTTTATTTGTTTTGTCAGGCACCAGGCACTGTTATGGAGTTTTGGTGAGATGTGAACTGTGTGCATGTGTGTCTGTGTCCATCTGTGTGTACAAGCACTCTTTGAAACGAATGACCCATGCACAACATACTACATTATGCATACCTGCATGTAATGTGTTGGCTTTATCAGTAGTAATCATCATGCATATTAATGATAGAAACGTCAGATGTTGAGGAAAAAAATGCTTCTAAAGAGATCAAGATAAAAAACATCAAGAGGACAGCTGGAATGAAAATGAAATTTTTTTTTGAAGCTTCTGATGTTCACAAACCAACAAAAGTACACAAAGCACAAAAAAACAGCATGTTTCTGTAAAAAAACATGCATCAGAAGCTTCGAAAAATATGACTAGGGCAAGCAAGAGAAGTACAGCTGTCTTTATGTTATTAGGGGTCAAACAGTTCACAAAATTCAAGGCCAGATTTGATGCGACACAGGGTGGAGCATTTTCAATACAGCAAAAAAGTGTTAATGACAAATTCCCTTGATTTTCAACATTTTTATAAACATCATAAAGTGTCTTCTTAGCAGCATAATAAAACATAAACAGCTCCTTCTAAAATTTAAGATATAGTATTCTAGTTATACACAAATACAATAAAAGAAGCAATTCTGTTTAGGAAATTTAGTTTTTTGTTTTGTTTTGTTTTTTTGTTTTAGATGTATATAATTCTGAACAGGGCTCCAACATATTAAACATGTTTGTAATGTTTGTTTTCCATTACAGAGTATGGTCTCATACAAGCATCAACCTCCACGGCTTAAAAATTAAGCCAATGTGAAAGTGCAATAAAACTGCAGTTCCTTAAACAGCCACTTGAGGCTGGCTCCAAAACACAGCAAATCCCCATAGACACCCATGTTAAAATGTTAAGCTTAGCAGCAGAAACAAACATGTTTACAGCCTGGTTCAAAAAAACGTTTTGGTCTCTTTAGCTAATTTCAACATTTCATGACAACTTTACAGGGGGTGATTTTTTTTTTTTATAACTCACTTGTTTGTTTTTTATTGAGGCCCAAAGTTATGCATATTCAAGCTGCTGGCTGCTTAAGTGACAGGCTGTCTGCGAATAATGTCCTTGACTTGACTCCTCCACAGCTCCAACCTTTTGCCCCATATGGTCACTTCTAGTTCCAAAAACCAAGATGGTGAGAGCCAAAATGCTGAATTTGAGGCTTCAAAACAGCAGTCCACAAACCAGTGACATTACAGAAGCTACGTTCATTACTTATAGATTCTATGGTCTCATATAAATGTAACATTACTAATCACCATGGAGATTTCTTTTTTCTTGTTTGAGTCAGTCGGCTGCCTAAATGTTGTGGGGATAACATTAGCTTGTAGCTTGTGTTGCGCCTTCTGTTCGTCTAGTTTCACCTATCGACACACTGGGGTGATGTCAGTGTAAATGAGTCAACATGTTTAATGACAGTGCTGAATGCAGGAAGGCCAAATATATAATTGCCAGTGCGCTCAGAGTTTGAGCTGCTCCTATCTGAGCGTTGATTTAGGGTCCGAAGAACCAGTTGGAAAATATATGAAGTCACTTATTCCCTATGCCATGCAGGCAATGAACACAACAACAGATGTGTATGTCATCAAAGGATCTTCTGTTTCTGGTGTGGTAATGGCGTTACTAACCATATTTCAATGAGCTAGCTTAGAATAGCATGCCTCCCAGTGAGGGACAGACAGCATATTGCCTGTTATGTCGTGTAGGCTGATGTATTGAGCACAGTGACATTGAGAACACTGTGTTTCACACAATTTAAGCTGAATACTTTTTTTTCAAGTGTAGTATGATCAAGTTGAGGAATCGTTTGTAATGCATACTGAACCAAATGCCTTGTACCAATTGGTTCAGTACAAATATGTGTATTGTTACACCCCTACATGTTATATGGTGAATTTGTTGATATTAGTTCATGTTGTCCTAAACTAGTCCACTCAAAATCAATCATTTAAAGCTGCACTAATCAAAAAAATTAAATTAGCAGTAGGGGAAATGTGTGTTGATTGTACTGGTAAAGCCACGGTACAAAGAATTACCAGCCTTTTCCGCAGTTCCCATCATCTCTACAGAGTTTTTTTAGCAACTTTCAGCCAATTGTTTTGGTTTTCAAGACAGAGCTTGTTTTGGTTTAGTCTCACAGCTCTTATTAACCCTGTTTTCTGCAAACAAACAAACAAACAAACACAAAAAACATTCAAATGAACCCACAGGGCTATATGACCAGCACCAAATATTTTTTCTTGAAAATCAGATCTCATCAAATTGGTGCTGACTTGCTACCCCTCACCGAACAACATCAGCTAACAAGCAGGCTTAATTTGTGGCCGCTCGATAAAGGCCATGCCTCAGTGGTGTTGCTGTTCATGTTTGCTGGCACTTACAACACATCCTATTTTCCCTGTATATGATGAAAATGAACACTGTCTACCTCCCATCTACTGGGAGAAATACTAAAAAAGATGAGCTACAAATACACATGTAACTATGGTCTAGAGTCTTTCGAGGCAAAATATGTTTCTTAAAGCTGCAGAAAAAAAGGGGTTCCATTATTCCCAGAAAAATAGGTTTTGTGCAAAGTACCTGAATAGCGGCGTTGCATGGGTCATTAGTGATCTTTAAACTGGAGAGAGGCTGAATGGAGCTATTTTTCCAGGCAGAATACAGAACACAGAATCCATCAGGCCTTTTTGAGTCAGAGAAGAAAGGATGTCTCAAGTGAACACACTGTGATTCAAACTGTGAATGAGCATGAAATCAAGGTAAGTGAAGATATCTGGGCCAAGAGGCTATGGATTTTAGCAAACAGTCATATGCTTTGACTCCAGAAACAAATGAGGGAGACAAGCCCTATAGTAATTGCAGTGTGAATGAGATATGAGCGAACATGGTTTCATGAGGACACACAGGCCTGTTTTTAATGGACTCTGGTTTTAGACACATTTTAATAGCTGACCCTTGTAAGCTAGAGCTATATGTTTGGTTTTAGAGAGAGGGGGTGGAGAGATATTAAAAAGCAGGCTTAAACCAATGATTTACCAGCAACATTTTAAGGCAAGACAGGTGTTAAAGGTCCTGTGTGTAAGATTTAGGGGGATTTAGTGGCACCTAGCAGTGAGGATTACAGATAGCAGCCAGCTTAAACTTCTCCTGGTTAGAGTTCTTTCAGTGTTCATTGTTCAGGAGTTTTTACTGGGAGCCGAAATATCCAAACAAACAGATCTGGTGATTTAAGCCAGTAAAAACCCTCAATAAAGCAGTTTCATGTTAAAAATCAATGTTTCTCTCACACTGTTTGGTATGTCGGAGATGGCCAGCTAGCCTAGCATCTGCTAATCTGTGCTGAGCTTTTTCTCTGACAATTTAAGAGACGTTCAGGAGGTTTTTACAGAAGCCGAAATTCTCTGCAGAATACTCTTCCTCAGTGTTTTATTTTATTCCATTTCTGTCAGTCCATCCCCCTAAATCCCACTCATTGGACCTTTCAATGTATTTAAGTAGAACAAACTAAACGACATCCAATAATTCATATCTAATGACATGCACATGTCACAAATTGTGCCAATCAAAACACTACTTTCAAAATGATCGTCGTTACAGGTAAAACTGTGTCGGAAATGTGCAAGGGATGCTGCATAATGTGTTGACATGGGTAGACCCCTGCAGGTGTTATTCATAGATTGATGGACATAAAGCAAATCAGAGATAATGTTCATATCTCAGCTTGATTTTTGTGTCTCCAGTGTCAGTGCAAAGTTAGATATTTACTCTGATCACCTAAAACACGGGGGCGTATGATATGTGACAGGTAGCATACATCATTAATGTTCTTATGACTCACTAAAGGAAGAGAGATGGAATCGCCTAATAAGTGAAGTGTGACAGATGTCGCAGATGCCATCATTATTTTACAGCAGTGATACTATATTTGTATCAGAGAGCTGTGGAAGGACATGATTGTCTCTCAATAGGTAATGAAAATGCTGCACGTGATGTATGAACATAGATGACACAAGATATAAGTCCATAAGACTAGACTCACAGTGTGGAGGATATTTTTTCTTCCATTTCTTAGCTCTCTTTTATATCATTTCTTCTTCATTCTAGTGAGAAGTAAAAGCATGTGTGTGTCATTACCACCTCCATTTTGTACGCTTTGTGATCTCATCTGTCTCTGGGTGGCTCCATGCTGTAAAAAGCATAATAGCAGAAATATGTCTTCCATACATCCTGAGAGGACAACAAACAGAGCCAGTCAGCAGTTAAGGCAGAGGCTTTGATCACATCTCTCTCACTCTGTATTTGAGAAATATACAAAAGGGGAGGAAGAGAAAAAGGGCTGACCTGAAGAGTAATTGACAGGACTTTTCTCTACATGTGGCCTGAGCATCCTCATGGTAATAACAAAAACCATTTGCAGTGCCTTTTAAGCACTTTGTAACATTGTTTTTAAAGGTGCTATATAAATGAAGTTATTATTATAGAATCAGATTTGCACTTGAGTAGGCTAAGGAGCACAACAGGCACATAAATTGACTTCAGACTTTAATGCAACGTTTATTAACATAAGACATGACTTGGACTCGAACATGATGACCTCTGATCATAGAGTTTTTCTAAATTGTTTACATCAACCAGATATTTTTAAGGCAACATTGCCACATTTCCACAAGTAGTTGTTGGGACATCAACCAGGTACTTTACAAGACAGTGTCTGCACATTTTCAGCAGTGGTTGTGGCAACAACAGCCAGGTGTAGCCTGAGACTAGTGACAATGAACACAGCTCCATCTAGTTATGAATAAACACAGCAGTCAAAATATCCAGCTCACTCACAAGCAGGGTTTTTTTTTTGCCATAAAATCAATAATCTATCTACTTGTCCTTACAAGAGAGGCTGAGGGGAGAAAAGGCAGTCAGAGGGGGAAGCACAATGTGGCACCCAAGACAGATAGTACCAGAATCCACAATACACCACCCACCCATTATAAAGGTGGCCACAGCCAACAACCACCACACACCACTTCAATGTGTGCAACCAATGTGTACAAACCCAGGTGCTGCACCACAGAACTGTCACCTGTGCACCTGCTGGCTGCCACCAGGAAACCCCACAGTGGGACAGAAGGACCAGAGTTAATGTTCTTAAAAATGATTTAAAAACTTGGCAGCATTAACAAACAATACAGTCAAATGGATAATAATCTGCACTTGACTGGAATTAAAAGATAAATTAGCTGGAGCCCATAATGAATGTAAAAAGATCTTAGTTTTACATCCTCTTTGATTAATAGATACTTTCAGGAAACACTGTAATTAAAGTTCTCACTCCAAAGTCATCAAAACTAGTTCTTGGTCAGTGACTTCTGGCGTCAGACACCAACGAAAAAAGCCGTCCTTTTACATTGGCATGACATGCAGCCAGTCACCATTATTGTTTAACGGTATCTGGCACCAGGGAGGAAATGTGGTGGGACAACAATAAAAGTCAAAGTGGCGCAAGTCTGAGTAGGGCAGATGGAAGGGGTGGTGTATGGGTCCAACAACCACTGACATTTTTACCCAGGAGGCCGGTATTTGCTTCTTGTAAGACTGTAAAGCCAAACCTGGTTGTTTTTTCCTAAACTCAACCACGTGCTTTTGTTGTTGAAGGTAAAAAACATCAACTCGACAAAGTGTGTCTATTTTGAAAGAGACTGTATGCAAACTGTACATTTCCTGTGAAAACAGAGGTGTATTTTGGAAACAGACAATGCATGTGACAGGCAAAGGTTGACATGGCGTCCCAGAATCTCAACAACCAACGCACCCAGGGTACCTTGCACATTGTATCTTCGCATGGAAAATTCCATGACCAAACGTTGATATGTGATGAGGTCAGACTAAGAATGTGTTGTTTAAGTGGGAAGGGATGTGTTCAGTGCCTGCCCTAGCAAATTTGATGCCCTTGGCAAGCCTCCCCCTGGTAACGACCTGGGGGGGTTGCAGCAGGAAGCTAGAAAAAAAAGGCCTCTCTATTATTAAGCAGGCTTTGCTATGGAGTTATGTTGTTGTGGCCTTATGTAATATTTCAAAAATAATAGTGTTAATAATGGTAGTAAAAAAAAAAAAGTAAAACATAAACTTTTTTTTTTCTTCACCCATTTGTGGCGCCCCCTATGGATGACGGCGCCCTTAGCATTCGCCTATACTGCCGATGCCTGGGGCTGGTACTGGCTGTGTTAAATCAGCTTTCCTAAGAGGAGTGCAGAGATGTACATTTCCTGTCTGACTTTACATATGACACTTGGAAATCAAATGACTGCATGCCTCTTACCTTGAATCTCAGAGAGTGCCTCAAACAAAAGGTGAAAGATAAAGAGGCCTACACACTTCTAGCTTGGCCTTTTCTAACCTAAGCACCTCCCAATGACACACCCTACTTCCGTATCCATCCTCCCCTAATTCACCTGATGTCGTGGAAGTCTACACTTCCAGCAGAAGTTGTGGCAACAACAACCGGGTATTTCAAGCCACAACATTATGTTTTCTTAACCATAACCCATGTGTTTTGTGCCTACACCTAAACACATGTTAACCACAGCATTGTCACAACATAATATTAAAAACTGATACATAAAGTGTCAGCATATTTGCTACATATGAAATTAACAAATAATATATCCATGGTTTGCAGAGACATACAACTCTTTGCTAAAATGTCTGTCTTTTCAAGGTACAGTATAACCATGTGGTAATAATACTGTACGTCAATGCTGTGATCGGCCTAAGTATCATCCCCCAAGTTGCCAAAAAAATCAATTATTGTATTTTTAAGCTCACATATATTTGTATATTTGTAACTTTAAGGTCAAATGTGGCATTGTTATTCATTTCAAATACAATTTTAATTTGGATGCAATTTGCTAAATCATTTGCTCATCCACTTTTCGTATTATCCCGCACATGCAGAGCTGTTCTCATCCAATAACAGAGAAATTATTACAATTATGACAACCATGTGCATAAATATTCAACCCTATCATGGCCTGAGGAAGAAACCAAGGACACTGACAAACGACATTTATTTACAAAAGTGTCTGTCAGTCTGAATACATTAATGGAGTCTCCTGACAGCATAACACACACCAGACTTAACTGACATCTCCTTTGTCGTGGCATTCACTGACTTGTCATTTGAACAATGTTGTTTGCAAACACTAATTACATTCACATGCTGATTTGCACCACGCTGCGGAGGGCCAGTGCGTGGGACTGGAACAGGAAGAGATGCAAATTTTCTACTGTCAAGACACTGACAGCCACAAACAGCCTGAAGGTATAACTACCGACCTTCTCTTAGGAGAACTTTATTTTTTCATACAAGTGGGATTTGCAAGGAAGGTCTTTTCAAAGCACTTCCTCTGTTTACTTCAGTTCGCCTGGTTTTCTCACATTTATGCTGTATTGATTGGAATGGAAGAAGTTATGAAAAGTTTATCTTTGTTCCCACTGCAGCTGGGTTGAAGACAAGCGTCAACTACAGAGAGATGTCCTGACTTGTTTAGGAGAGAAACAACACAGTGAAGTTCAGATTTTTAACGCTTGGTATCATTTTCCTTGCTAAACAGCTCAGATTTGATTTTGTGTTCTAGTGCAAATCAAGCCCTCGTGTGAGCCTCTTGTACAAAAAGTGTCCTCTTTACTAACCGCAGATCTCAGGAAGAGGCTTCTTCTTTTGTCCCTGAAGACCGTTTGTCTCCGTGTGGAGACATACATTAAAATATACACACGCCATGTTGTTATTTAGAGCTGCACGGGCGACTGCTGCTGGATTTCTCATCTTAAAACTGACAATACTGGTCCCCAGGTGAAGAACTCTGTGTAGTTGTGTGTGTGTGTGTGTGCGCGCAGATTTTCAATACAGTATCAATGCTTCCCTGCCAGTCTAATCTGGTTAATATATCCTTCAAGAACAAAGAGCCAGCTTTTAACAACATTAAGAACAAAAGCCTGTACCAAAGTATCACTTCTATTTAATCATCAATGAAGACAGATCTATGAGAGTGGATGAGGACATGGAGGCTGGATCTAATTTCCTAGTGCCTTAGTCAGCTAGTTTGAGTCAAGAAAGGCTAAAAGGGGTCTCAGTGAGAGCACTTTTCTCCCCTTGGTTTTAATTGGAATAAAATGACAACCGTTCCAGCCAGTAACCCTTCGATGATTGAACCTTCAGGAGGAGTGATTTTGTCGAAGCCCTCTCCTCTTGCACGTTCTACTTCCCTGCACTCTGCTGACAGTCTGGAAGGTAATGGATTGGATGCAGCTAGACTGAGCAGTGATCCACCAGTGCCCCCATCAGAGACCATGAGGAATTACAACACACCAGGAGAGTGATGGCGCTCCTCAGTGTCCCTGATTGTTGAACCAAGAGTATAGCATGATCAAGAATGAGGTGCTCCGAAAATGTTGGTAGCTGTATTGTATAACTCCAGAACCTGGGACTTGGGGGGGGGGTTGAATTAGAAAAACTTATATATGTATACTGTAAAAGATGGTAATAGATCCTATCCTCAAACTGTATCATCAAAGAACACAAGCAGAAAGTTCCACTCTTGAGAAACTTCGGAACAATAGCACCATTATTGCCGACCATTCTCACATTATTTGAAGAATATTAGCATTTGCCATCACACAACAGATTTAGAGTCCCATAGACTTGATTAAACAGGTTGAGGAACTCTTGATCCTCAGTGTGTCAACCTATTAAATCAAAGCATGGCTTCTAAGTAGCTTCAGTGTACCTGCGTTGAACACTGAGCGCAACAGGAAAGATCAATTTGTCGCGATGTATTCACTTTTCGTGAAAACTGATGTAATCTGTGGCGTTTCTAGTATGTTTTCGTTGTTTAGTTAAATGTTCTGTATTTTTGTATGAAATAGTTCACATCCTGGGACTCAGCACAAATTTTAGTTGAGCTTATAGGACTTGTTAGAGTCCCTAAGAGTAATCAGCACTTGCCTGGCATCTTGTGTCTTGAGTGGGGTGATCAGGGGTCATCAGGTGGGCACCCTCCTTCATTGGTGTTTCATGAATAGGCCCACGGCACCTACAGGGGGCTCGGCGGTGACATCTGGCGTCCCAGGTGTGCCCCCCTCTGCTTTAACCCCTCACGTTGGACATCTTGCAGATGGATTGGGGTCCTTCCTTTTCATCCAAAGCCAATTGCCGCTTCGCTCAGCAGCCTCTGATAGTGACTTGATGGCTTGTCAGAAGGCCTGCCGTTGAACCCCCATACTCTTCATAAGCCTGGTTGATGATGTGGCTACAAATTCTCTACACCCAGCCTCTACAGGGAGCACCTGGGTACGCCAGCCACGGCTTTTGCGTTCATAAGCTTCTCCAACTGCAGCCTCCCATGGTACTGTTAGTTCCACAATGTATTGTGGATGGTTTGTAGCGTGCTTCTGTTGTTTGGTTAAATGTTGTTCTGTATTTTTGTATTTATGTGTATTAATATGAAATAGTGTACATCTGTCTGGCTTTGAAGAGAGCATAGCGACGTTTCACTTTCACTTCAGCATTAAGCAGTAATGTTTTTTTTACGAAAATGTATGTTTGGGAAGATCTGAGCATACAACTGAGTAAATGAGCCTTGTCTTATACAACACAAGTTGTGTGAGAGCTTGTAAATGGATGTTTGATATCATTTTGTTGTTAATCACAGACACCTATGACTTCAATTCAGCAAGAAAGAACATTTTTCATTTTCATTCTTTGTTCACTGTATAAGCATGCAGAAGTTTCCACACAACTTCAATGTAACCCAGGGTGAGTAATTGATACACAAATGGTTATTTTATGGGTGAGGTATTCCTTTAGGCCACAATGTACTGGCCAACATTAGAGTGGACTGAGCACATTAAAAACACATATAAACATTCACACTAAACTGGAAGTGGAGTTTTAAAATGTTTATTAAAAAAATAGAAAAACTTACATTAAAAAAAACAAGGTATACATCTATATGTCAGTCATTTACACATAACCCATCCTTAATTACACACATCTGAGCTGGGGATTTGGTTCGTGGCTATGCGGTGTAACAACCCAATGGTCGTCCTCTAGACAGCTTAATAAAAGTGGCACTGAAAACGAGGGTACAATGCTTACAGTATCGTGTTAATTCAGACCGGTGTGCAGAGTGTTACAGTAAGGACAGACTTTTAAAACATACAACCTCTACCAAATTTTGGTTTTGTTAATGGCTCTACCAAAACTCCAGTAATGGTGAATGCGTGACATTCCACGCTCAAGTCTTCTTTCGGATTGCTGTGTAAATTATGTAGCTTTGAAACCTTGTCTTACAATATGTAGAAATACTGACTTTAAATATAGAAGAGGAGAATCCCTGTGAAATGTAACAACCTCTTGCCTTTTATAATTATGACCTCTGAATTAAAAAAAAAGTGACATGATGTTAATGTTAACAATCATTGGCTGCAGTAGGAGTCAACTCCTGGAGCGTACATCTAGAAGCTGGGTGTAAAAATAAAAGCCAAGTAAACCTGGCAGTGCTTGTTGAAATAAACAGAAAGCTGGCTTTGTACTGGAAAAAGGGCAAATTTGGTCATTTAAGAAGGCAGTTAACCTGTTGCTTTAACAGAATCAAAGGAGATATAAGGCAGAAAAAAAGCACTTTGCTGGTAATAAGTAGCACCAACTATTTTTGAAATGACATGAGTAAACACTGTGTAAGGGCGCATTTCTTCAGTACAGCCTACAGTCTATTGAGAGGAAACGCACCCAAATAAAAGTCAAACTACTGACCAGAGTGATATGAGTCGTGGTGGAAAAACATTTGGACAGGCAGTTGGCAAAAATTTCAAGTGATCATAATGAAATGGTAAATTAAATATGTAAAATGTTGGCCTCGAGTCGTTTTTGGCACATTTCTCATGTTGCTTCACCATAGCTCTCCTGTCTGCTGCAAAGCTGAAAACACACACACACACACACGCACGCACGCACACGCACACACACACACACACACACACACACACACACACACACACACACCCCTTCAAGGCCCTTAAATCCATCTATTGCACAGATTGATGCTGTCTAGAAATTAAAGAAAAAAAAGCAACCATATAATGGGGAGAACCCCTAAAATAAAACTAAAATGTGAAATAAATTAAATAAAAGCAATTATTGCACATGAACAAAAAAAACAACAAAATAAGGTGGCAATGTTTACAAAAACAAAACACAGTAGTGCCAATGTGAACAAAAAAAGCCCTCAGTGACAAAAAAAGAGAACATATGACCAACATACAAAAAAGAAACACTTGGTACATTCATACAAGTCGTCACAGTTTAAGCACTTTAAGACAAGGTCTGGTTTGTGCCGTCACACCAAAAACATCGAGTCAGCGTTGCGCTGCATAGGTAGAAAGGTAGTGCTTCGCTTCGCTCCACAGTACAATTCATAGTTGATAGTCCAAGCTGTGAGAGCTCTGAATCAAGAGCGGAGCCGACAGGGAGTTGCATTCAGAAGGCCAGATGAGCCCGAAACCTGATCAGAAAGGCCCAGTAAGAGTCAAAACTTCAAGAGAGACCAGGTTTGATAAACCAGTTCAGTACTATGGCACATGATGTTGCTTTCGAAGGTGTTCAAGTTGCATGGAGACTCGATACTTGACCGAACTCTTCAGCCAACCAGCCTGTCTTTAGCTGTTGGAAAGTGACACTCGTGAGACGACCCAGTCCGGGAATCACGATGATCAACTCAAAGTCTGTGCTGGTGTGCATCAAATTTAGAGGAAGGGCTTCTGACTGTCAGACCACTGTGACAAAACGAGTAGTTTAGACTTAGGCCTTTGACATTGCTCCTTGACGTGCGAGAGCCCTGTAGCTTCACTTAGTGCTTGCACAATGCTAGCAGAGATAAATCGTTCGACACCTTGGGGAGACAAATTGACTCGTGAATTCCAGCACACAGTCAGTGCCTTTCTAAGAGCCTCCAATTAAAAAACGGGTGTATCGTGAATCCTTAAAGGCTCCTCAACACCAAGACTCATGATGAGCTCAGTGTGGTCTTTGAAAAAACCAATGCCAGTTAAGTCATGCATGTCTTTCATCTGCTCTGATTAAGAGCAGGAAGATTGTCTCTCTTGCGGCGCCGCCAGGTGTTACGGTTGTACTGCTGCTGGTTCCTGAAACCCGGTGTCGTGTTGTGACCCTGGGGAACAAACTGCTGCTGGGGACTGAAGTTACCTTGAGAGTGATTTTGACCTCGGAGGCAGCCGCCTTGGTTGTGCTTGAAGCCAAGTTTGTGTGGCTCAAGTGAGCCGTGGGAATTGGATCTCATGGTGTAAGTGTGGCTATGCAGCCCTTCCATCTGAGGGTGGTGGAGCTGGTGGAGGGGGCTGGGGAGAGGGCTTGTGGAGTTAGTGTGCTGGGAGATGTGTGCAGCTTGCGACATGTGGCGGTGCACAACACCGATTGAAGGTGAATTTTCATGATAGAACTGGCAATCAGAGAGCGAGGGGATGGTTAGGTTCTCTGGGAGAGACATCTGGACCTAGAAAACAAAACAAGCAGAACATAAATGAGAATTCTATCATTAGTAAATTTTTGAAGTTTTGAAATAGAGGGAATTAAAATCAGACCTCTCTGTCAAATTTAATTTCATTTAAATATTTAAGATAAAGGGAAATGCCATAGTTTCCATGCCCACATTAAACATCTGTGTACCAAGTTAACTCTTTGACCTCTGCTACAGAAAGCTTACACCAGTGCCCTCATTGGTATTTTTGCTTATTTTGATGCCATCTCTTGGAACATCTTCATACCTCTAAAATCTATACCTAAGCTGATATGGTTAGGTTAGTCAAAAATCCATAATAATTGATACAAGTATTAAAATTATGTCATATATAACAATTGTTTTAAACAAATACACAAAATCAGACATGTTTTTTTAATCAAATTATACAAAATAAATGTAATGACTTAGCTTTCTGCTGCAAATATAATGAATTGCCTAGCTATTATGGTTTTTATTTTAGATCACTGTAAACCGGATCATACAAACAGTGATCCGCAGGATGTCTGTTTTCAAAGAGTTAATAGGTTTTAAACTGTTTGAATTGAGAATATGTTAGTTCAAGTTCATGTCTTTTCTGAATCATACCTGAGGTGTGGTGTGGATAAAGCCTGCTGGATGTGTGGCCCTCAGGTCAGCAGCCATCTGGATTACTGAATGGACTGAGGCTAAGGTGAGGGGGTGGAGCTGGATAGCAGCATTACTGCTTGGGGGGGAATCAGACTCCTGGTAAACGACAGACAGACAGACAGACAGTGTTACTTCACCTGTGTATGGAATAGTTTTCTTCCCATGTGTTGCCACAATGGTTGTGAACCACAGTGAACTAATGAGTCACTGATCTAGTAAATGTTTGAATGGGCAAGATATCCTTTGGTCTTACTATATCACTTCCAGAGGAGGAGGAAGAGAGCGAACATGCAGAGGATGATGATGACGAGTGGTGTTGAGGGCTGGGGAGGAAGACTGGAGAAGGTGAGGGGGAGTCAGCACTGAGCGGGGAGGAAGTGTCTCTCTGATCCTCCACAGAAACCAGCATCAGCCTGGCGAGGTCCTGCTCACAGGTCTCAACATCTGGAACCAAACAGAATACTACTGTAACTCATTTGACAGCATCAGGTATATTTGCCATATAAAGTTGATTCTAAAGATGGGAAAACATTTTGTCACTTTGTCTGGAGCCATCGCAAAACACAACCCCATTCTAAATATTACAAAAGTAGATGCCAACCCACAACACTTCCCAAAAAGTTACCATGGTTCTCCAGCTTGGCATACTGCTTGGCTCCCCACTTCTTTATTGTCCAGTCCCTGTAGGCTAGCACCTCTGGGCTCACTTTGATGATGCGTCCTAAAGTACTGCAACACAAACAGATGTTGTCTATGATGCTATCTAGCAGATAAACTAAAACAAATGCTAACAAAAAAAATTAACAAAAGCAAAGAAATTATTTAATTCATGAAGAAACCAACCTGTCGTACTCTTTGTTGGGGTAAGCACGTGCAAGCGGAGACACTCCATGACTCAGCACCATGTAGGCAAAGTCAAATACCTGCTTGACTTGCAGGACGCCATATGAACTCCTGCCCACGTCATTCCCTGTGAAAAATTCAGAGCAGGATTTGTCAGTCAAATCAAGATAAAATGGGGATAATTTTACTCACAAATGTGACATAATGACAAAACTATGCATCTATGTTTGAAAGAAGAACTTAAAACGGTCTCACTGAATTACAGTGATCCATTTGCTTCTTTTTACCTACTTTGATAAGTCCTTGCTCTTTGCCATCTTAAAACCAAAGGTCATGCTTTACCATGCAAATGGGAGGATGATAAATCTTTGCTACTATGTTGCACTAGGGGTGGCAATTTATAAAATTTTATTGACACCAATGCCACTATCAATTCTTCCCATCAGTCTGATTCTTCAGCGATTCCCTCATTAATTCCTGATCAAGTTGCAGTGTGAAAAAAAGTAGGCCGACAGAGTTTTTTATTCAGTTTTTCTTGGTCTAAAAAAAGACATCTGCTCAGCCTGCCTGTGTAGCCATACTGTCCTTATGACATAGGATATTAGAGACAGACAGAGAGAGACTTTCATTAATCATGAAGCCTAATGTTATTATACCATTCTCTAATTATCAGTTAAGTGCATGACTTTCACTGCAGACGTGACAGCTGACTCATAAATGGGTCCAGCGTAGTTTGATTATACATCAGCAGGTCTATGTTAAACATGCCTGGTGTAATGTCTGTATCCTCAGCGGTGCATCTCATAAAACATATCCATCACCTGCTCCCAGGCACCGTCTCACGATAGACTACAACTACCTAGTGTGAGCTATCAATTCACCTCACACACAAACGCTCAGCTCATACAAACAAGCAGCTCTGTCTCAGACACGTACAAGCAGGCGCCGCAAAGCTGTTATTGCCCGAGTGCTACTGTAGTAAATTCATTCATCGCAAGGACCCATTTCTGCATAGCATGTGTGACACCTAGTTTGTTGCACTGCACAGCCATGAAACAAGACTGTTGTCATCTTTCTTTGTGAAATGAAGCCACAGTTTGGACGCTTTATTGCTGCATGTTTCCACAGCATAGCCACATAATTTTAACTCACTCTTTTACGCAGCTGTCAGAAAAAACATGCCAGCATTGATAAAAAGAATTTAGAAGCTTGGAGGCTTATGATTCAGATGGATCAGACAACTAGAACAGGTTCTCTGTTCTCTATATGTATGGATGAATTGATCATGTCACTCTCCATTTATTCATTAATTCAAATTCCAATCTGACCTGGCTGTATGGGGTCCTCTATGCAGAGCATGGACGGCCTGTTTCCACTCCCCATGGCTTTGAGCATTTCCTCCTTGCACAGGTAAGCCCCTCCATTCTTCACCCGCATGCCGGTCTTCATGTAGTTGAAATCGCGGCCATACAGCTCAAAGAACTCTATCAGGAGGATGCCCAGGTTGATGTTGGCGCGTCGGGTATCGATGCGAGGGTGTAACTGATTAGCAGAACAAGGAGAAGTCATTATCTACAGAGCTACACAACTATCTACACAACTTTGTAACCAAATTCAGCCAGGTTAAATCAGTTCCCTGATGGACAGCACAGCAGGAACATTAAAACTTGTAATAATTTGTTAAGTATCAAGTGACACTGCATTTTGCCGATAACATGGAACATGAATAACATTAATCTGATGCATCACACTCAAAAATTTTGTTTAAAACAATGAAATTTCAGCATCCTGAATGCATAAACACAACAACTTAAATTTTTTCAACAAAAAGTACAATGGGAATGTAATTATATGGTACATTTACAAAAGCAGCACAAAACCCATAATCTGCTATAAACTGCAATTACAGTGGAAGCCTCTTAAAACATCGGTATGTCCGTCAAACTGTTTGCTTTTAGTGGATGATTATTATAATCATGTTTCTTTTATTTCAATTTGTCATGTAGATAACCATCTAATTGATATTTCTACATACACAGAATTTCATCAAAGGCCGTTTCATCACAGAGACGTTTCATGACCAACCATTATTAACCAACTTGGCAAGGACACCTTCAACCACAGGAGCTTTCCCTGTGGGCATTCGTTTCCTTTATCTATCACTCGCAGCCGTGACAGTTTCTCATTTTGTAATAAGCCTCGAGAAGACAACGTTTTTCATGGAGAGAAAATGACTCATTTTCCCATCATGATTTTAATGTGCACACAGCCAGCTGGAAGCAGACAGGTTACTCACTGCAAAGCAAGTACCATAGGAGTGGAGTATATAAATGAATAAATAGGAATACCGTAGTTTGAAATAGTTTTTCCCTTTGTAGTCATGTATTAAAAGACACAAACGAACACTGTAAAGGCAGTACTTCATTACTATAGGCAAATCATTTAGACAGTACTTGTTTAGGAATGACCATGATCCATATAAGCTGTTGATCACTGTAACTGTGATTACTTAAAATGGTCTCCACTGTATTTCAATGCCATTTCAATTATAAATCGCTAAATATATGTAAATACTTTTCTACAATTGTGTGCACAGATGTGGCAATTTGAGCAATGACTGTAACACAATCCTAATATGGGGAGCTTGACACAACAGTCATGATTATATTGACAAAATTTGCAGTGTTTAACACACAAAAAAGCCTTGTGTTGTAGATATATATGTACCTGCAGGAAGCTGATGGCCATCAGTATAAGGCTGTAAGAGCTTATGCCTCCGGTGAAGACTTCATTCAGATCCCTCTGCAGCAGGAACTGCTTTAGGACGAAGATCAGAGGTGGCAGAACAGTGTACTTCTACAAGATAGAAAAGACAAACATTAAAAACAAGCAAAATGACAAACATGAGAAACAACCCGAAAAGACAACATTTGTGTTCATGTCAAGTGTTTACCTTGAGATAGCTTTTGATGAACTGTGCTGCTTTAACAGCAGTCTCTACATTGAAGCTGATATCCACTTTCACCTCTGTTTCATGGTCAGTAAGCTTAATGATTGGCACCTGAGGACAGGTCAAACAGTCAATTGGGAATCAATCCAAAGGGAGGTGAACCGATCAACATTTCATCATTCACAATAACACACTGACACAACCTCTTCTATTATGTCATTGACGAGGATGTAATATTGTAAACCCAACTGTGTGGGTTGCCAAAGTAAAAGACACTCTCAGCTCTCTCCTGATGACCTACTGTAGCTTTGTCAAGGACCTTGATGGGATACGGGCCCGCCACGTTGTGTTTCTTCAGGGCTTGTTCCAGTTCCTGCAGTGGGGGATGGTCCCACTTTCCAAACACCACCAAGTCAATGTCACTGAGGACAAAAACACAAAGTACTTGGTATCTTGAAAAGTTTATTTTCCAAATATTCTGTCTACACACAGTGCAAAATGTTGCAGAGGTCACCAAAAACATCAGATTGGGGGCTAGTTTTAGGTTGTGTAACTAATTCAGGCAAGCACAATAAGACAATTTGACAGATAAAGACTTTTGAAAGAACAAGATAAAACAAAAAAGAAATGGTAAAGCAGCTGCAGGGAAGTAATATTTCTGTCTTTTCAACTGGAAAAAAAGCTTCATGAAGTTTCTTCCCACAGACTGTAATTATACAAAGTGCACTGATGAATTAACAGTGGAGGAAGCAGTCATTTCAGGGAATATGTTCACGATGTCGTCATCTTTAAGACGTGGTCCTAATTCATAATCAGTGTTGCTGATCATGGAGGCCAAATGAATGAGTTAAGTGAATAAGTGCTAATCATAACACTAAACAGCTGCCTTATTTCCCCAACTCTGATCCCAGTAATTATTGCTAGACTGATAAATTAGTCCAACAGCTTCATTTGGAAATGATTTAACTGCTGCTATTACTTTGCACAACAAATACATTGAAATCAACTTTTTGCCCTGCCTCCAGCAATCCTCTTACAGGGTCCGACGTTAAGGTTTTTTTCCTACTTGCCCTGAAAGGCAAGTACTTCTCAAAACTACTTGCCCCATCTAAATTCTTACTTGCCCTGCCTAAGAGGTTCTTTTTCTGGCTGTGTGGTGCACATTTTCGCTCATGACTTATATCTTACGTCAGCAGAGGCGCTCAGCCAATAGAGGCAGCAGCACATAAAAAGCAGCACACTGCAACTGGCCCCTCCGAGGACAGAAACAGGAGAGGAAATACACGATTACAGGCCTGAAGTTACGATATTTTTAGGGATAAATACAAATTTATTGGGGCATCACAGCCAAAATGTGGGGCACCAAGGCCAAAACCAATGGCACAATAACAATATGTGCTAACTACATTGAATGAAAACAAAACAATATATGTGTTGAAAAACAGTACTGAGTTTATTAAAACTGGGTGTGCACGACTGGGGATATATCTTGTTTCTTGTTGTTTTGATTCATATCCTTTATTTTTTAAGTCTTTGAAATCTCTTTATTCTTTTGTTATCTCATAGTTATTAAAAAAATATTATTAGAAGAAGACTCTTTATTGTCCTTTCTCAGCACATTACATACATTGAATGAAGACAAAACAATATATGTGTTGAGAAACAGTACTGAGTTTATTAAAACTGGGTGTGCATGACTGTGGATATATCTCGTTTCTTGTTTTGATTCATGTCTCTTATTTTTTTAAGTCTTTGAAATCTCTTTATTCTTTTGTTATCTCCTAGTTATTAAGAAATTATTATTAGAAGATTCTTTATTGTCCCTTTTCAGCACATAACATACATTGAAATGAAATTTGACCTCTGCATTTGACCCATCCTACTGTATACACCGGGAGCAGTGGGCAGCCGCAGTGCAGCGTCCAGGGAACAACTCCAGTTCTTTTGCCAATGCCAGTGGTCAGGGTCACTGACAGGAGTATTCACTTAACATAGCCTACATATCTTTAATTATATAATTATTTATATGTCTCTATGTATATTTTTACATAAATCCCCAATATTTTATTTGTCTTTAAAAAAATCATCTTCCTTTAATTTGACAATGTTTATTGTATTGTATTATATGTTTTAATTCTCTACAGGATCTTGTATGTTCTTTAATGTGTGTGTGTTCAATTTATTAAAACAAAAAAAACAAAAAAATGTTTTGGTGAACCCTGCAGCAAAGTGAACCCTCTTCCTCAGAGAGGATCTTTGCCTCCCTGTTTGTTCCTGGTGGCAGAGCAGAGTGAACCCTCTTTCTTCTCAGAGGATCTTTGTCCCATGAGAGCAGGCAGCATGTTCTCCATGTCCGCATTTAAAACAACTTTCGCTGGCGATTTAAGTCACTAGAAGCACATTATGACCTTTTGTAAAAGTTTCTGTGTCGTACCTGTGTTGTAGATGAGCTAACGTTAGCTAAGGACTGAGAGGCTGTCTGGTATGGGTGTGTGTCCGAGTCGGTGCTGCTTGCCCGAACGGGCATGTCTGTGCAGGGTCTGTTGGCCTGCCAGCTGTTTTTACTTGCTCCGGGCATTCGGGCAACTGTTAATGTCGGACCCTGTCTTAACCACAAGACCTTCAGAAACACTGTATACAAAAAACCATGACGAAAGGTAAAAATCTACATTTCCAGAAATGGGGTTGTAATTTCACCACTGAGCAGCAACACTGAATACTGCAAGGTATTATATTACTGAAGCTCTCAGACAAAAATAAACATGAACACACTCCACCTAAAATAATGCCCCAACTTCCTAAAAACTAACACGTCAATGAGACATTTCAAAACTTGCCCATGTAAGGTCGGACTGTGCAAGACACACAAACAAATGTTACCTTGTTGGAAGATAAAGTCCTGTACTGAAGCTGCCAAATATCTCCACCTGCAGAGTACAAGACACATTAATACAAGCCTGATTTAAGCTGTAACACATTATTTATATAATAGCTCATGTCTAGCTGGTTTGACCTTTGTGTGTTGGCATTTTGTCTCGACTAGCTCCCTCCTGAATGTGTTTTATGCCTTATACATTACTGCTTTAACAGCAAATGAGAGTAGGATCAAACTAAATAAACTGATACTGCAACTTTACAGCCTGCTGTGTTTCTGTGCTTTCTTCTACCAAAGCAACGGGTCGTGAGAGAATAAAGATAGAAGTGTTCAGTAATCCTTTCATAGTATGGTTCTTGTGAAACTTGTAGATTCATCATGACCTGTGCAGACAAACTTGAGTAATAATAGATTTGATAACAGTCCTCTCTTATTAGCAACAAACAAATAGCTTCAGTAGGTGTTACTACCATCTTCACAAGTAGTTCTCAAAACAAAACAAAAACTACAGATTAAATGCTGCAGATGGTGTCAAGAGGCAAAACAAATGTGTTTGTCATACTAAGATTGAACTGTAAAGGTCAATTCTGAGTTTAGATGTGTGTGCACATCTTTCTGCACATTAGTTTGAAGTCTTTTAAACACTATGAAAAGCCTTGTTGGGTCAAATATGACACGCCGGTCTTTGTGGAACATGTGCAGTTTTATTTCTGTAAAGTGGTATTAAATATTAATACTGACTGTAGTCTCACAACAGCTTGAAAGTTAAATAAACTTCTGGTCAGGGACCAAAGCCCAAAAAAAAATTTTAACATTTCTACTGCTAACGCAAATTGGTCTTCAGAGAAAAGCGAGACCCAGTGGGACTTCACTGGGCTATGATTAGCTCAAAATGTTTACAATGTTCACAAAAAAAATGCTATTTGTTACAAAGTACACTCTGTCTAACGTCCCGTTGGCAACATTCGATGGAAAATAATTCACTAATGTTACTTTGGGAGTGCAAGCGACATGAATAATGATTACATCTGGCCAACTGTGTTTGGACATGCAGTGTAAACTAGGCTGTTGACTGCCTACAGCATGGCCAAACAGGATATGTGAAGTGCAGTAAACCTCAGGACACACTGACGGCTGAGTATATGAGACAATAACATTGATTTAAACAGCCCGTGGCAGCTTTGCAAAGCAATAAACTCAAGTCAATACAAGAAGAATTAAAATGGTGTATTAAAAACCAACATTACATAATGTCAGAAGCTGCAAATCAAATGGAATATGCTAATAATAAATAAAACTTTGTGAATAATCTTGATGTATAAATGAATAATCCTGATGTAGAAATGCATTCTGATGTGTTTAAGTAAAATGTGTGGAGCCTGCTTTCTTGCGTATTGTCTTGGCCAACTGTCAAGGCCCTTGTGAGCCACAGTGTACCAACGGACAGACCAAGCGTCTGCCACTCTAGTTTCTGCGGTGTGTCCACCACTGTTGGCACTACTCAGCCCTTGTCTGCCGATTCAGCACAGACCTCCAGTGAGAGAAATTACTTTGAATATTTTTTTTAGCCACCTTGGGCTCTTAAAAAAATGGTTTGTACATTTTATGTGTTATTGTTTGCTAGTGCACACTAAATACCCTTTACTCCTTCAGCATTGAGTTGTGTTGGTAATGTGCTAACAGGCTAACTAATGTCTTGAATCCGTTTTTTAGTCTTCCGGGTTAACCTTTTTGAAAGAAGAATACAGACCACTGCTGGTATGGTGAGTTATTTCCTCTCACGCAGGTGCTGAACGTACGTGCTAGATGGCCCTTGGCTGTAGTCTTTGCGGTGAGTTCAAGTGCAACTTTTTGGCCGAGACAAGCGACTTGAGGCAATACAGTAGTCGACCTTTGTCACCGCTTGTTCTTTGATGTTGGTGTGATGTGTCTGGGCCTTGAGCTGACACATTACACATCTCAACACTACCACTTACCTTAAAAGTGACCAGGGTTGACTCATCATCTCTGACACAATATCAGCACTCACGTTTTTAAACTGATTTAAATGTCTGAATCATCTATTGTAATGTTGCTGAGAGAACTTGTATTACTATGGAGAACTCGTGAATTTCAACTGCAATTTTAATTTTAATATAAAAGGTTTTGAGTTTAATTCTTGATGCAGCAGGAAGCTGCAGGATGATTAGCAGCACATCTGAACAATGTTACTGAATGAGGCAAAGGGCTAACGAACAGCACTGTCGTATACGTCCAGTAATTCATTAAAAACCCATAGACAGGTCACAGTCGTCCATTATATGTAGGTCAGAGGAATTACTGCTCCCACACACAGGACTCACAGCTTGAGTCAGCTCTCCATGCCTACAAACACTCACCCGTGCTGTGGGCCACAAGTCCTTGATGACATTTTCTATTCTGTTCACAACATCTCTCCTCATGGCCTCCTCCTCCGGTCGCGGCGACATGAAGTTGAAAAAGTCCACTATTTCTTCATGAAGACTGTAAGGAATCAAGGGAGACAGGACACTTGGGATCATGGACCAGTATACAAGAGAGAAAGCAGTACTGCTTGATGTGTTTGAGATAAGTAAAGCATGGAAAGTATTAAGCCTGGGCCTATGGAGGACTATATACTGCTGGTTATACACAAAGGGAAAAATAGGTTTTAATTTGTGTATAATCATCTGAAATGAAAAAGAATGCATCTGCTTTACCACAGAATTTGCCCTTTATATCTACAAACAGAGCAGGTCCTCTCCACCGAGTTAGCCATGTTGTTCTACAGTAGCCCAGAATCAACAAACCAAAAACTGGCACTGAATAGGTCTATTTGTGTTTTTGCTTCATCGTTTACCTCCACACTTGGCATAAGGGAGAAGTTGCAGTTCTGCTACTTCACCACTAGATGCCACTAATCCTACACTCTAGACCTTTAAGCATTTTGAAACTACTTAAACTGCTAAAAATAAATATGACTGATATGTTAATTAAATCAATTATTAGTGGACATTTTGATCAAATGCATCCATAGTTTTGTTGGAGGGACTAACTGATAATTAAAAACTAGATGCACATGTAAATTACAATGTATGCATTGCAGAGAAAATGATTATTGAAACTATGCCCCTTTAATCCATGAAAACAATGTGCATAAAGCTCTGCTCTTAGGTTGGGTGACCTGGTGGGATTCCTTTGCAAACCCCTGACCTTTCTATAAGAGTCCCTCCTTTAAAAAAAAAAAAACAACACACCTCTCCTCATGTCCTTACCCATTAATACCCGGGCTGTACCGCCTGGTCTTCCACAGGCTACACGAAGAGTCTACATGGTGTCCATTGCTGCCGTAGGACAGGAGCGGGTTGATGCCGTGGAAAGTGTTCGCCCGGTTCAGATGCCTCCTGCGGCCGGCTGAGTGTGACTGATAGTGGTGGTGCTTGTTCCCATGCTGATTTTTCATCCCGGTGGGGGTGTGGCCGCCAGATTGTTGCATGCTGCGACAGTGTTGCTGAACAGTGTGTAAAGGCGGAGGGGGATGTTGCCGTCTGAGATTGTTCTCGTTCAACTCGTGCTCGCCGTAATGTAAAAACCGGCTGGCCTCTTCTGCGACGTTCAGATTATCGATTTGCAGAGACGAGCCGGAAGGCGAAGAGCTCTCGGCCTCCGAGTCCAGAGAGGACGAGGACGGTGACAAGGAGCCCTTCCTCCGGACATTCCCCCTCTCCCCGACGCCGTCTCGCTTCGGCAGTTTCCCAAACACACACCCCGGCGGCAGCGCTACGTTTGTCACATACTCGCCGTTTGACTCCGTGGAGTTCGCATTATGCGCCGCAAAGTTGCGCTGGTGGTGGAGGTGGTTGTCGATGCCGGAGTTTGCTCCAAATCCCTGAGGGGTTTCCCAAATGTGCATCCACAGAGAGCTGGCAGGTCCCTTCTGCTCCGGCTGGATCCAAGCGGTCCTGGGATCCATTGGACTCGAGTTTGTCGACCACCTCTTCGCGGGGAAATGAGCGAGCAGTTTGGCAAATTAAACACTTTGCACTCGAGGAAACAAATAAATCCTACCGTACTAATTTACTTGTTATCCTCGAAATGCTTCATGTTCAGAAACTGGTTTAGTTTTTCGAGCGGCTTGTCCAACTCCACTCCCCATGTAAGCCAGCCAATATGGCGCACCCAGCAGCACGGATCAACATTTGCGCATGTGCGAGGGATTTAAATCTTTGAACACACCCCTCGAGACTCAAACATGCGTCAAGTTAACAAGGTAACCGTTCAGACCGGAAATCCGGAATCTATTGCTTTCATTTTATTTTATTTATTTCCTGAAGTAGCCTGTCATATCAAACAACACGCCGAAGACAAAGTTACAAAGGAATGTAAATTTATTTATACAAATATATTTACAATATTCACAAAATCATATTTTTACATGATGCATATTATTCTCATAAACACAGATTCGCACCACTGGTATCTTGCTATATCCTGTCATGATCAATAACCACTAACATCTCATTTTAGATTGAGTACAATTTATTACAAACATTTATATAAAAAAAGCACTTTTACATAGGCCTAATCTGAACTGAAGAAAAAATATAAAAGTACCTCCCATTTTTCAGTATAAAAAGTTAACAATATGTATCTACTTTTTTTAATAATACAAGTAGTTGCAAAAAGTGCATCTCATGCAAACAACTCCAAACTCCTGTCTAAATCTTACCTAAAACCATTTTCTCCTCCAGGATTTTTTATTTATTTATTTGTTTTAAAATATTGTCTTATTAAGTCAAAATAATGTCCCATTCAATCATTTTACATTTCAGTGATACGACCCTTGCATGTTTTCTTGACACTGGTACTAGCTAGAATACTTCAAAAATGTTTCAAATGTGGTTTGGGGCTTTTATTTTGAAGGCAAGCCCCGGAAATCATGGCTCATATGTGTTTCCCCTCTTCACAGATCAGAGCGGGCAGAATAAAACCTGATAGTTGTAGTGACTTGACTGGATCATTAGCCCAATTGCTGCTCTTTTCACCATTTTTTAAACGTGAGTGTTAATGAACAACAGTCTGTTTTTTTACAAGAAGTGTAGGATGTACATAAGTTATTCGCACATAAGGATGAATATATGAAAATCTTAACCACAGAGAGCAATTTCATGGCTTTATAGTATATTACACTGAGGCAGGTGAGGAGAGAATGAACCAAAGCCAACATGATTTGGTTCAATATGAACAACTTTTAATTTGAACAACAAACAAAACAAACAAAAAAACTAAATTTTCTGTCTTTGACAGTACATTTAAATACAAAACTTACTTTAAACCAGTGTTAGAAAGTGACCAAAATGGGGTGTAGTCTAGCTTAGAGTGTGCACCCAAGGTAGGCTGTTAAAGTTAAAATGAACATTGAGGTGCATCGTGGGATTTTCTTTTACCCCGTATTTAAAATAGATACAGACTGGCATGTATGCTAATGTGGATTTGTACAGCATGTGCATCTCTCTCAGCTCGTTACCTGTCTGCAGAGAGAAGCTAACTGGTTAATGCAGCTAGTGACAGCAGGCGGGACGTTCTGAGATGTTTCTCCTCTCCATTCTGCCAGGGCATCCAGGGCTTGTTTGGGGTTGCAGGGAGACAGGTCGTAGATGCAGTAGATGGCTGCTAACTGGACCTCCCATGGTACACCTGGGGAAAGAAGACATTATGAGAATAGACTTCTTCATGGAAATACACCCTCTGGATGGCCTTTTCTCTTTCACATTAGGATGTCAGAGCATTACATTTATTTTTTAATTTTTTGGCACAATTATGACACTCAAATATACTTCACAATGCCAGGCAGAGATACAAATACTGGAATCTACTTAAAGAGGACCTATTATGCTTTTCCTTACTTTCTGTCACATATTTAATGTTACAATGTTTGATGTCAGTATTAAACATGGCCAAAGTTTCAAATAATAGGGTAAACATATGTACACATAGTCTCGCATAACCACACCTATCTCACGCTGTGCCAGTGCTGGAGAAAGGTCTGACTAAAGTCATCATAATTCTGCGATAAGCGAGAAACGTGTGTGGCTGGTATTTCTCTAAACCACAGAATCACAATCATCCTGGGCAGCACTAAGCTCAGGATGCAGCGACAGTGCCCTTGCAAAATAGTGTCAAAAGGGAACTTGTTTCAGTGGATTATTTGCAGACATGGAGGCGTGCCCTGGCATTAAAATGGCTAAATCACTGGGCTGACTGCCGGGATATTTAAGATGGAACATTAACTTGTAATGTTACTCAACGCACAAGAAGGACTAAATGCACAAACTGCTATTTTTTAACATCCCATGGAGAGATACTCTCACTGCAGCTTGTATTGATTTGTTCTAAAATAGGCGTGAAACCTCGCTCTGTGGATGATAAACGAGGTGCAGACTGATAATGGAGGAAATACAGCGAGTGCTGGACTGAGCAGTGAGTGACAACAACCCTGCCCACATTTAAGGGCACGGTTTGTAGTGGAAACGCTAGGGTCTAGGTACTATGTCTGATGGGTTACTTCTGGTTTCAAAGGTACCATACCAACAGTGTTTGGTGGAAATGGGGCAATACTGCCATTCATTCAAAGTTTTCATATTTCATACCTTCAGTCTGTCCCTGCCTACCAAACGTGTTGATGACGTTGGCGACAGTCACCACAGAGGAAACACACCTCTCTTTGATTCCCAGTTGACCGAGGTATCCTGTTTAAAACAAAAAAACTATGAAATTCTCAGCATGGTGATTATTTATGTACAAATCAGGTTATAGTTAATGCACAGATAAATTAGCAAAGCAACTGACCTATGAGTCGGAGCACAGTGGCAACAGTCGCATCAGAGATGGGTGCTTTTTGATCTCTGGGCTGTGACACCCAAGTGTTCATTAGTGGCCACAACTCCCTCCTGTCAAAGCAAAAGTAACAGATTAGCACAGGATACATATTATTATTGCCAAAAACATTTAATGTTGTTTGGAAGAAAACTGAATTAATTAAAAATCATTCTGCACCATAGCTTCAGTTCCATAGAAATAACATACCCCAATAGGTTATCATAGGTCCACTTCCACTTCTTGTGTGTGCAAAGAAGTTGCAGTGCTAGGACATGCTCCCAGGCCTCAGCCCCCAGGTCATGCCCGTACCGACTGTGTTTAATGAAAGCCAGGCTTGACCCTGATCGCATGTCAGATAGTGTTCTGGAGATCAGCATGTCAATGTCACAGGGAGGATTCTGCAGCAGTACAGAGAGATAACGTTTTAGAGTGCTCATAACTTAATTTGAAAGAGAACAGATGGAGAAGATGATGTGAAAAAGACAGTAAATTCGAAATCATCACTCTATAAAGCAAAAATGCCCTCAAAAGTGTATGAAATTTAAAGTAAATAAATAAAATGGCAACGTCCTGCCCAGTCACTCCCTTTGAAAGTCAGAAGACAAACATCACACAGGCTACATTTAACTAAAATATACACAACATGACTAATGTAGAACCCCATCTACAAATACTTCACCTTCACCCAACCAAGGAACGCTGAAAGGCAGCTGAGGAGGTTTTCTGGTGCTCTGAGTTTTGTGACAGTATGTATCGCCTGGCATAGAGAACCACCGTGGGAGAGAACACTGGGCCATGTTGTCACCATGAACAAAATCAGCTTAGCAGAGTCTGGAAAATCTGCAGTAGGGAAGACACAATTAAGAAAAAGCATTAAATGTGGTGCCTTAGGTCACAAGTATAATGGCTTTAAATGAAAAAAAAAAAAAATCTGAGTGAAACAAAGACAGTCTTCACAGTTGAGAGAAAAAGCTTAATTAGCCACAATATGTTTAAGTATCTGTGCAGGTGTATCAAGTGTGTGTGAGGGCTTATAGTATGACAAATTGCTAACCTTCTGTGAGAAGGCTGTGGGCCAGGATGAGAGCCTTCCCCCAGTCCCTCTTCTGTCTACAGATCCCTGTGTGGACTCTACAGAGGGCCTGCATGTAGTTACTGCTGAGATCTTGTTTCTCTGCTTTCAGCTTATTCAGGATGGCCAAAATCATATCATCAGCCTTAAGATGAAGAGAAAGTCAGAAAACATGCACATAAATGAATTTCACACAGACAGAGATTTCAAAAACAACACACTTCATTTTATGAGCAACTGGCAAGTTTTTATAAATATAAACACTCTTGTCAGGAGGCTACGGAGAAGCCACTTGCTATCTTTATTTGAACTATTCTTGTTACATTCATATCTTTACTTCCTTCATACAAACACTGTTGACACATGGCTCTGTCTTGGTCTGTATTAAACCATAAGCAATTTACCAATAAAGGGGTATTCAGAACTAATGCACGGATTGAAAAAAGCCAATTATGTAAATGAGAATACATTTTTTAGCGAAAATTATTGTAGCAATACAATGTTGTCAATACAACAGTGTTTTAATGCACTATGGATCTTTCTCATGTTCCTCAATAAAGCCATTATTATATTATTAAAGGGGTTCTATGCGTATTTGAGAGTATATGAGTTGTTTGGAGCCAGGGGCTAGCAGCTAACGGTGCTAACTCTACAAACAGCTCTAAAGGACAGCAACAATGCTAACAGCTAATGGTGTTAACCAGGGGGACACCAGAGAAAGTGAAGTGCGAAGCGGCAGCAAGGAGCTAGCCGGCAGAATACACACATGCACACAACTAACCTCACAGAAGCTTGGATAAACACACACACACACACACACACACACACACACACACACACACACACACACACACACACACAGGTAGTGGGACTTTATTCTCTGTTCAGGACGCCATTAGGGGCCATACACATGTGTCTTTAACCGGCTCGAAAACATGAGGTTGTGCACTGGGAGTTTCTCTCCTCTTTTGTCAAGTGCCAGTTTTCAAGAGTGTGGCTGTTGCTGAGCAACCGTAACAAGCACCATATCATAGCCTATTTACCTGAAATCCTAAGTGCAGAGCTTAGCTTCATCCAGGTGCTGTTTATTGTCCATGGGGCAGATGTAAAGCTCTGGCAGCCCTGCACTAAAATGATCAACTTCTCCATATTTATCACAGACTGATATTTACAGAAGAAGGGAAAGATGTGTATCGGCTGTGGCTGGTTGTTCCCTGTCACGACATGTGGTGCGCGCTGCTGAGCTCCAAAAGTTGAACTCAGTTTCTCAGGGTGCAGCTGTCACACCCTGAAAAATAAGCACTTAGGAAAGCATGCATGCCGGTGACAGCATTGCGCCTCCACGTCTTCATTAAAAACAATGATTTTGAGGGCGCAAAAAATGCAGCATGTGTACAGCCCATTCCTCCACTATATATTTACATAGCAAATAGTGATTTGCTGCTATATTAATGCTCTAAATGTTGCATACAGAATCTTGTATGAAGCCTGATAAGATCTTATTTCTTTGATTCAATTAGCAGATGAGGCATTTAAAAATCAAGTACCAAATATACTCACAGAGATCGCCTGAACCAGAGGCTCAAAATTAAGTCAGTAGATAAATGGCAAGAGAGAAAAAATGCAACACATAAACCCAATAAACCAGTATACTCACCAAGCTGCTTTGGCAAATCTCAGAGATCACCTCTTTCTCCTCGTCTCTCAGGACAGGCTTCTTGGGCAAGTTACCAACAAACAGGTGGCTCTGGATCACGGGCAACAGATCAAAACACTGGTTTTCGATCTTCTTTAAAAAGTTGCCTGTAAGATTTTTCTCTGCAGGTTCTACACATTCCATGGATGGAGCGGTTGTCTCCTTTTTAAGCAGACTGAGCCCGGGTTTCTCTGGTGAGGTGGTTTCCTCTTCGCTGGTTGAGGAGGAGGAAGGCACCACCTTGCGACTGACCTTAGGAGAGCAGTTATCTAGCCTGAGACATTTGCTGCTTTTAGGTTGAGGCATATTCATGGCCTGTCTTTTTCCTCCTCTCATTTCAGTCTTGGTAAAGGCCGTTGAAGTGGAGTTTATAGTTTTAAAGCATGACATCTGACTATCGGTTGTTGTGGGGACTGTACCACTCTCCGATGAACAAATGCTGAGACCGACGTTCCCTCTGAGAATGCTCAGAGTTCGGGCATGCGCAGAGAGATCTGGGTACATGGTGTCAAGGATCCTCATGGAGTTTTCCTGAGAGGGACTAGAGGAAGATGACGGTGAAGACTGCATCGCCGTCAAGGGCAAGCGGCCTGGAACAGGCACGGCATGTTTTGGAGTGGCAGAGCCGAACTGAAGCGGTGACGAGGGGACTCCGTTTGGAGGGAGTGGACTGTTTAGAGATGAGGAATTCAGCTGCTGGCTGTTTGGAGTCGAGTGGGCCTTGACAGGAGTGGTAGGAGAAGCCACTCTATCCATGGGCGAGGGAAATGAAAGTTTACCAATAGCCTGCCTTGGATTGATTGACTTGCCCGCCTTCGGAGGTGTACTCACGGGCGTTAGGAGACGAGGGAGTGGAGGGCCAAATTCTGAGCGAACGTTGCAGATCCATTCTGGTGGTTGAGTGGTAGTTGGACCTGCCAATGAGTTAGGTATTCCCTCACTTATCATATGTGGGGTTTGTTTTTCAAGCATTTCTGTACATTTATTTTGTCCATTTGTGGCAGCAGAACTTTTTAATGAGGTAGTGCACCTAACAGAGCGCAAGTTATATCTGCTCAGTTTATGGTTACTTGCGTCTATGCTATCCTGAGGCAAGTCTTTGACAATAGCTTTTTCAATGACACCTTCTTCTTTTTGATTGGAAACACCCTGTGGAGTTTTTGTGTTTTCTGAAACAGGGTCAATGTTAACCCCGACATCTAATTTTTCTGGGCTTTGGTGAGTTTCCAGAGCCTGCAATTCTACATTAGGTAACAGGCATGAAGGACTCAACTGCCTGCACACAGAATGTACATTTTCTTTCACAGATTCACATTTAACAGTCTCTTGTGAGTCAGAAAGGGAAGGCCCATGATCTGCTAGTATTTCACCATCAATTGTCTCTATGTCCACATCCTTTATTGAATGAGTTTCAACATTTGCTTGAGCAGCTTCCTGGTCAGCATGGGACTCTTCATCTTCCGTTTTTAACGGTGAAGACTTGTGAGCAGACTGAGGCCGACTGTCACCATTTGACTCTGAAGTAGAAGCTGCAACATCAACTCCTCCAGTTCCTTGCACTTTATTCCCCGCTTCCTCACCAAGAGGTTTTATGGACGAGTCACTTCTCTCTCTCTCTTCAACAATTTCATTTGAGACACTACTGATGCCATCACTGCTGCTTAACAAATAAGGCTTATCGTCTTGCACATCTGTGTCCTTGCCAAGACAGCTAGTATTCTCCTGGGGTTTAGAGACTGTGGCATCTTGACTGCCCTGTCCTAGACCACAAGAGTCCTGATGACTTTCTTTCATTTCTGAACCAACTGTAACCTCAGGGTCTCCCGCAGAATCTGTGAATGTTGAGGAAGTAACTGGCTGTACATCTCCAGTTTCTTCAGAGATTACAGTTGTATCACATCCTCCAGGTGACTCTCCACCATCAGGGCATACATCACCAGCGCTTGTGTCTACATCCATCTCCGAAGCTGTCTCTGACTGATCATCCTTTGCCATTCCTACAGCATTTCCCCTTTGAGAGATGCTTTTGGCATCACTGCCACTGGGATTTACACAGCAGGATGGCTCCTGACTTTCAGTCGTTAACGAGACAACCTCAACCAACAAAGTAATGTCTGATGGTGAAGAAGTAGAAGATGTTGCTGATACTAAGCACACAGTGTCTTTCTGAAGAGGCATTTCCTCAGCATCCGTGCTGTTTTTGCCCTTCATTTCAGTAATGCCACTCAACTCATTTTGTCCCACGTCTTTAGAGTCATTTTTATTGGAAATATGTTCCACTTCTTGTGTTGCGACCACTGGCAAGACCACCTTCTCCTCTGATGTTAGTGCACAAGATTGTGGACAGTGGCTTGTTACAGATGTTGTGATTGGTAAGGACTCATCTTGTTGATGATGAACAGAGTCATCAGACATTTTGGGAGTTTCCTTTTCTCCATCATTTGTCTCCATAGATTCCATCTTTGTGTCCTGAACGAAAGAAAGAAAAAGAAAACACAGATGTAATTTGCAATAACATACAAATACAATGTCATTAAAAAATATGATCAAATGAAGATTTTAAATATTCTAGAATAAACTAACACGTCTTGAAGTGGTTGTTAACAGGAAGTGGTTTTACATTCTATTGTCTGTAGCTTCCTTTACATTTGCTTGTTCGTTCATTGAGATAATGTTAAAAATTCTTGCATTGTGCATCTCTTCTATGACGAGATCTCAACACACTAACTTGCACTATCTTAACATTGTAAATAAAAACATATTAGTCTGTAATTTTTTTAAAAAAGCATTCAAAAGAAAGACACCTGAATTCTCACCAAATCTGCTAGTGGTGAAATGCAGGCAGGCATTGGTTTGAACAATGCCATTATCTCTCCAACAGATATTTCAGAGCTGCCCAAGTCAGTAGATGAGTCCTCAGCTTTGTGTTCCTTGGACAATCGCTTGGTCTTTTTGGGAGTTTGCTTCTTGGCACCTGTTGACGGCAGAAATGGTTGCTGCTCGATGGCTTTCTGCTCATGAGGAGAGGGTTTTAATTTTGTAGAACTGGCTTTTCTCTGCATGGAGTAACTGTCATCACTGATCTTGTGAGAAGCAGACGGGGACACGTGACTCAGATGAGAGTGCCGTCTTTTTTGTGGGGAGGAGGGTAGAACTTGCTTGGACCTGGTCTCTGAAATAAGGGAATAAAAGATAGGATAACAATAAATGCATAATATGGTGAAACACAACTGAAAAAAGTATTTAAAAGTGAGGACACCCACTTAGTTTTGTTAGTTATAACGCACAGATATACAAGACCGCTTAATGATGTCTTACCAGGTAAGTGCAACAGGTTTGCAGAGTGCTGCTGCTGAGGTTCCACACATGCCCACAAACTCTGCAGCAGCATCTGGATCTTTTCTGAAAAACATACACAAACAATCACATACTGTAAAAGTAAAACTACAACAATGTGCTTTTAGAGTTAATGCATGTGATTTGCTCCTCAAATGAATGTAATTAATGAAGAGAAGCTGACTGCATACCTTTGTCCACTTTAGGCTCCTCAGGTACACTTGCTTGAGTTGATGTGCTCCTATAATCTGTCGAGAAATAATAGAGAGATATTGCTTAAATTTTATTTAATTGTAATTTTAAGTCAGAAAAAGACGCTACTGTTGTATAAAGCAACAAAACCTGACCACAAAAAATTACGCATTTGTTGTACTGCTGTATTTGGAAATGTATTTGTCAGCTGTTTACCTTTACTCTGTTCTCTTTCCAGTTTCCTCAGCCTCACCTGCAAATGAATTGAGGTAATACACAAAAGAAAGTTAAGTTCAATATTACTGAAAAATACTTCCACCAATTTGCTATTTATTAAAGGTCAATACTGCACCTGGAGGTCATAAATATTTCTCTCTAGAAGGATCTTCTCTTTGGTCAGCTGGGATATTTGATTATTCTGTTCGCAAACTGAGTCTGAAATAAGCACAAAAATGTGTACAGCTCAACCACCAAACAAGTTTTGTCTTATCAACAGAGATTCAAGGAATCCTTATGAACATGATATCACTCTTTATATTGTGTGAAACCAAATTTTCAATACCAACCTTCAAGCAGTCTAACTTTATTTTCAAGGTTGTTCTTTCTGTTGATGAGAAAACATGAGATCTTTTAGCACAGTTACGGTAGTTTTAAATCATTATCTCAAAACATAGATAATCAGAATGTAACATAAAATTAACCAAAGTTTCATAACAAATAACACAAGAAACACATCAGGAGAGAGACAGACATGACACTCATTGATGTCCTATTTAAGAAACCATATCTGGAAACCAAGTGTAAGTTCTTACATGCTTGTTGTCCTGGCGTTCTCCTCTATCAATTTTTCAACTTGTTCTGCTTTTGCCTGAGAGTTCTTCAAAGATGTCTGAAGAGGTGAAAATTAAAAATGACAAAGGTTATGAAGTTTACTGAGCTAATTTAGCCGATATATTCTATATAAAAAGCTCCTAAGAACGATGGTTCTCAAGATAACAGCAAATTCAATGACTGAAGTGTATTCGTAGAGCACTTTTTGCTTACCTGTGTTAGCAGCAAATTATTTTCTACCATGGCCTTTTCCCTCTTCAGCTGTGCATTTTCAAATGACTGTGTTTCTGTCAATTCTAAGAGTTTGAAAAACAATGTAGCAAAAAATCAGGGGTGCTTTTCATACATTTTAAAAAAGATTAGTACAACTGTATTTAAAATATGTGCAACTCTTTACTGATTAAAGTTACAGCATGTGAATTCTAGTACCTTTCAAATCCTTGAGCTGCTCTTCAAGCTTCTTATTCCTAAAGGAAGTGAGAAATAAGAGTGAGCATTTTACCACAAAGATAATATGCTATCATTATCTGCACTGTCATAATTATGACGCAATTATCTCTTACTCTGCCACCAGCCTGCTGTTTTGCTGCTTCAGTTCTTCCATCTCTTCAGACATCAGAACATAGGCCTTAAGAGCAGCCTATGAAAGATAATCAGTGTGGATATCAGCATGATGGCAGAAAAAAAACAACCAAACAAAAGACACCAGAGTGGGCCAGGCAGAATTTATGTTGTAGAACAAATATTAAGAGACAGATTCATTATTAATATCAGCAGAAACAGCCTTGAAATGAGCTTCTGCAGAGAGAGGGCATACCTTCTTTTCCTCCAGTTCTTCTTGCATAGACTCATAATCTGCCGTCTTTTTCTCCAGAGTAACCAATCTGACCTGCAGCTCCTCCAGCTGTTGTTTAAGCCTGATCGTGTCACTACAAAAAAACATATTAAGAACTGTTGCATGAAACGAGAAAGAACACATTGTCTGTGTGATTTAGTCTTCATGAACTACAAGGGAAGATGAATATTGAGATTCTTTAAGCAATTTAGCATGAAGGAGTTACTCTTTTTTAACCCAGAGTTAGTCTCCTCTCCCATTAAGTTTTTTTTTTCCAATCATTCACAAACTACAATGGAGGATCAGATTTTTTTCATTGATGCGGTCATTATAAACATGTTACAAAGGAGAATTAGGGCCATGTTAAAGAAAAAAAGCTTAGATTTCAAGAATAATGCTGTACATAGAAGTCATAAATCTATGAGAATAAAGTATGACAAGATTAAACTCGTAATTTGTAGGAGAAAAAAAGCACATAGATTAAGACTGGAAAGTTGGGTCACATGGTATGAAGACCACACAGTGTGTACAAACAGTGTTGGAGGTGACAGTAATATACGTTTTAGCAGCACCAAAGTAATGTAATGAATTACCAACAAGATTTTGGATGATATTATTACATTTATAATGTCATGTAACACGTTACCACCTGAAAACTGTTCATTGTTTTCATTTTTCATTCATCCACACTGCTCCACTTCTGCCAGTGCGCCACTAGACATAACACCTCATGAAGGTTGAGTCAGATTACAGACCACATTATAGGCTGCCATCGGTGATCGCACATCATTCCGTTCCTAATCTGTGACGTGACTTTTTTTTTTAAATGTAAAGTTTAATCTCATAATATTTAGGTGTTATTCTCGTAGATCTACAACTGTATTCTCGTAGTTTTACCACTTTAATCTTGTGATGTTATGACTTCATTCTCAAAATCTAAGATTTTCTTTTCTTTAACTAATTCTTATTTGTAAAATGTATATGGAGCGTTATAAAAACAAAGTAAATCCATACATGATATCTTTGGAGATTTTGAAGTTGTCAAAGAAAACACAAACACATAATTGGAAAAAGCAAACAGACAAAAAGCTAAATCTAATGTTTAGGTAGCTTGGCTTGTTGTTGGCTGTTGACTGACGTTAGCATACAGTTACACAATAGTCTTTGGTGATGTGTGACTACATTTTGCTTAAACTCTAAATCAGGAAAAAATGTACAATAAAAAGTCAAACTTTTCCCATTAAGTCAGTGTTTAGCGTTTTACTTAGACAACGTCCCATAAACAACAGACATTAAGAAACATCAGTGAGGAAATTCATATTCAGTAAACACAGATTATTAGCTCATATTAAATTTAGGTAGTTAAAGTTGCACCTGATACTTGCCCAGGGCTCCGTAAAATCAAATCTCAGCTCAAAATGTGTTTATTTACTGAAAATTTTCAGTTATTCCGACAGACAAGGTATTTCTAATGTCCAACTTAGCTAGCTATATCTGAAATTTCACCATTATCATACTTACTCAGAAACTGATATCTTCTGTTTGAGTGCCAGAAATGACGACACATATTCTGTTAGGCTCTGTAATGAGAGACACAGAGAAACGAAACAAAAACAAATATTGTCATAATTCATAATTACCAACAACATTCACACTAACTGCTAAGATAAAAACACGCAGGCCGTGTGACACCAGTTGGAGACTGAATGCTCAGTTTACCAAGACGAGAAACAACTTTTTAATCAGCTCCTGTGTCATGGAGAGATGATCTGACCTGATGCAAAACAGAGCAGTTTTGACAGTTTCCAACCGTCGCGTCCGCGGCGATGGCGGCCGTTTTGGACTGGCTGTCCCCTGGCATCATGGTAAGACAGGCTTCACCAAACCCCTCACAGCCGTCACTTAGTATTCCATAAACTGGAGGCCTTGTCCCAGGGACGCAAATTCCAGACAGGTTCAAAATAAACTTCACATTTTCGCGTCTCCCACGTTGACAAAGGACCCAACTAGGACCCCACAGAGGGGCTTCGTAAAATGCCGGTTTATAATTTTTTAATATCTCTCTCTTGATTGCAACCACTTACAAATTATTGTATCTATTGATTTGAATATGGATGAGATACACGTTGAGCTGTATATTAGATTTTGTTGTTGACCGAAATATGATGTTTACGGAAATCCGGAATTTGAATCAGGCAGTTTGTGATGGCTCATGGGGGCGTTTCTGATATATGCTATAGCGTGTACCGGCCAGTAGGGGCAGTGTAATGCTCACCGTCCGGTTTAGAGTGGATAGTTAAGGTGGATATTTTCTCAGTCTATGGTGGACACCTACTGTGACTTACTGTCGTCTACTTTATGTCTTCGGGAAATACCGCAAAGACTCGCCATGTAATACTTCAGGACCCAAATAAAATCAAATCCTTTTCTATGATGAGCACCGTCCCTGGTGGTCTAGTGGTTAGGATTCGGCGCTCTCACCGCCGCGGCCCGGGTTCGATTCCCGGTCAGGGAACTACGTTTTTATTTAATGAGACTTCTTCTTATATTACTTGGACAGGTAAGCTGTTTAATTAAAGTTGCCTGTCGCGAACTTCCAGCATTTGTAGTGTATTTGTAGAAAGTGATTTACAGTTGGTTTGGTTCAATATTTGCATTTTGAGTTAATATTCTATATACAGTCAGTAGAGGGTACTGTTGTACAGATAACAGTGTTACAGTGTTCCCAATCACTATCTTTGTTTCCCTTGTCCCTCTCTCTCTCACACACACAAAGACACTCACCCATGCACACACACACACACACACACACACACACACACACACACACACACACACACACACACACACACACACACACACACACACACCAAACACAGGAATACAGGAATGAATAGCTAAAAAAACTGCTTCCCATTTGGTTTAATAGACATACACACATAAGAACTGGAAAGATCAAGGTCCATACAAAGTCAAGGAGTTTCTACACAAACTAGAATGACAACAAAAGTTTTCAAATTTTGGTCACATATTGGAAAAGCTGTTACAACAAATAAACGGAGACTTCTTTGGAGATAAGTGCCCCAGTTTGTTGTGCTCCACAATAGTCCTTATTACTGAGCTGCAGTGCGTCTCCGGCCTGCTGATTCTAATAGCTCAGAGGAAACAACTAAGGGGTGCTGGGATTGCTGTAGGTGCATCCTGATGGAAAGATAATAACCCTGTAACTTCAGATGAACCTTCCGAGCGTAGCCTTGAGGCTAAAGAGCCAAATCCCTCCAAACAGATGCAGTCAGAGATAGCATAGTTTCTTTAAAGTGGAAAGGGGAGTGTTGGGCATGCTTTCTCTCTTCCTGTCTCTCTCTGACAGATAATCTCCTCTGTTACCTGACATGGGTTAGGTAACACTTTGGATGTTGCCAGATTTGTCTCGATCACTTTTGTTATCTACAGGAAGCCTTTGTCTGATCACTCTGTGTGTAAACAGAATGCTTCATCGTCTTAATCCCTTCCTTGTTGTGTGGTTGGACCTTTTCCTCTTCTGTTTTTTTGTTAAGCCTCACAAATTATACAGAGTGAGGTGGAAATACATTTGCAGTCTAACGAAAGTCAAAGTATAAGTCAAGCAATAAATGAATCTTTTTAATAGCCTAATGAAGTACGATATTACCCTATTCAGTTATTAATGAGCATTAACTCTCAGGTAAAGCAATATTTTCGTGGTTTAGAGAATGTACTGGTGCAGAAACAAGTCTGGGACAAAATCAATAATTTATAGCCTCACATGTTTTTTAAATGCTCTGGATAAAAAAATACAAAACGTCTTATTTATAGCATCTAGGTTGTTTCCACATTACACTTAAAAGCTCACAAACACACCAGAGTCAGAAGAAAGACTCCCCAATTTGGGCACACTGACCATCCGAGGAGCAATCTTTGAAGATTAATACATAAACGTGTCACCAGCCAATCACAGGGCTTACACACATTGACAGAGAAACACATGCACATATGCACTGACACCTACAGCAGAGTTTCTAATGCACCAGAGATACATGACACACTGTGTAACATATGGCATTTAAAAACAGATTTACACAGGTTTATGGGTGTATTTTTCCACAGTACGATACTTAATTATTTTAGTATTTTACAGAGAAAACTTTTTTCACTGTTATATAATTGAAATATATGAACATATAATATATTTTATACATATTTCTCTTCTCTTCTCTGATTGAGTTTTAACTTGACAGGGTGTGTGCCTGATGACAGTACATTCCAGAAACGTTGGAGGGGGGTGGTGTCAGAGAAATCTGACTCTCTGTGTGTGTCTGAGTGTGTGTGTAGTGTTGCTTTTGTCAGCAAACTGGCATTAATTAATAAAACTGTTCTGCATCTCTGAACGTCTTGCAGACATTTGCTTGTGAAACCCCCCCAACTGCTGCCCTGGCCTACATTTATTCAGTAATACAGTGTCTACTCACACAAAAGCACACATACAGACAGTGCCCACAGCTGACCAACTATAAATCAACTACAGAGAGGTGCTTGACAGGGAGGAAACCCCCTTTTTCTCCCTATACCCACCTCTCCCTCTGGCTCACTCTCTCTCCTTCTCAAAGCATTTTTCTATGACAGCACCAAATACATAGATGCCCTCCCTCCTCCCTTCTTTCAACTCTGTTTCTCTCTGTCTTCTCACATTCTTCTTCTCCTCTCCTCCCTCCCTCTCTCTCTCTTAAGGCCTTAGGGCTGTGCCCCGTGGATTATGACAATGGTGAATTTGTTTTGGGCATCTGTGTCTACTTGACTTGTTGAGAAATGACTTAAGAGTAAAGCCCAGACACAAGATGTCATAGGTGTTGAAATGGCTAATACCATATTGGCGTTGCTGTTAGCGTGGGTGCTGGCTTATGCGCTGCACTCCATTACAGACTGAGGACGGGAGCTTAGAATTGGGCTACGGGGTCATTTCTGAAATCATATTTCTCTTTGATTAATCATGGTATGATACAGCATAATGCCAGTCTATGGTGTGGTGGTGCTGCGTCAACCACACAATAAAAAGGTTCCAAAAGAATTGTTGAATATGGCTCAGCCTCAGAAATTACACTTCATAAAAAACAGAAAACAAGGTGTTTGTTATTGTAACACAAGGCAAGTTTGCTTGGATACCTCAGTATCAGATAAACCTATTGCACGGGTTGTGTTAGGACCCAAATGCAGCACACAGGAAACCAGGAACAGTTAGCAATAACGTTTAATTCTGCAGCTTAGCAGGTTCAGGGCAGGGCAAGTTTTCAGCACACAGTGCAGTTCAACCCTTCAGCAAAGTCTCTCCACAAAGTCTCTGGCAGCTTGGCTGATTCGGCAGGCCGATCTGGGCCGGGAAGCAGGTGAGTGGGCGGTGGTTTGCCCAAACACACACACCATTCAGTTCAATAACAGGCAACAGTAGCGCGTAGGAGCAGGCAGGTGACGTAGTTGCGGAGGCTGAAGATCCAGAATAGGGTAAGTACACAGTCCAAGCAGACGACCCAGTAAGGGACCGGCAGAAGGTAGGTCGAGGTCAGGCAGAGGATCAAAAAGCAAGCAGGTAAGTATTCACAGGACACACACACACAATGGCGAGTGTGGCAACACAGTAAAAGTCTCTGAACTGCAAGAAACCACAGGTTAGCAGATGGATGGTGATGCCAAACAGTCAGAGGCAAACAGGAGTGATGGACACAGAAGCCCATTTTCAGGCTGGTATATTTATTGGGAATCAGACGAGACAGGCAGGTCAGAGGCAAGCAGGGTTGGCAACGAGAAATCAATGTGGAAAAAAAGTGCTGGAGACTCTTGCATGAGTGATGAGGAACAACCTGGCAAACAGTGTGTCTGAGGCTGAGGTATATATACTGGCAGTGTGTAATCAGGAACAGGTGAAAGGAGTTGCGTTGATGAGGTGGGCATGACCGAAGCTGAGGTGCGGGAAACCAGGGTAAATGGAAAATTACTGAGGTGGGTGACTAAGCAGGCAAAGGTGAGCAGGTGACCAATAATACAGAACTGTGACACACAAAATAAATTTATTGTTCAGGAGGTTTTTAGTGGGAGCCAAATTATCCACAGTGGTCTCTTCCTCTTCAAAACAAATGGAGCAGGTGGTTTAATCCGATAAAAACACCGAATAAAGCAGTTGCATTTGAAAACTCAGCCTTTAGCCATTGTTTCGGTTTTACTGCTAGCAGATTTACAATTGTCCTTGTCAAAATAGTTTTAAAAACAAGCGCAAATTTGCAATAGCTGCGACCTCCATGCAAAATTTCAGCCTCTCAGGACAAAAGCTATGGCTACCAAAGGGTGGGGAGATTTTTAAGGACCAATCGAGAAGGCTTTCTCCAAAATAACCTTTTTTTTCATTTGAATCCAAACCACAACCAAGGAATTATTTTCTGACAGAAAGCCCTCTTGGCAAACTTCTCCCAGTGGTCCCCATGATATGGTGCATGTAGCTGCTAAAGACCAAGATATGTTCTTCAGTAGTTGGTAAGACCAAAAACAGAGCTGAGAAGTGAGTGAGTATTGGACTCACATTCATCTGGTGGCCAGAGACACAACTTCAAATGAATGCTAATGCTGGTCCCTGTTTGCTTTATGTGCAAATCAAGAACAGTGGTGGGCTTTAAAGACAATTTTACATAGTGGCCAAACATGCAATTACAATGTCTGAATCCATCACATGATGACACTGGGGGAAAAACAGACTCTTTCCCACAGACTAACATTATGAACGATACATCTGTAAATCAGTGAATACATTTTTTTTAATGTCACAACCCCTGCAAAATGACCCATTTCATTATTGGGATTTTATCCATTTGGTCACTTAACATTTCAAAGTCTAAAGAGGCGAAAGATTAAATCATATGTATCCCCATTCAGGTTAGCAGAGCAACGGTTAGCAACTTTAATGGTTCCTCCTCCAACACTGTATCCAGTTCTCTTTATACATCCTTGGTGTAAATAGGTAACTGTTTGCTAACATGCTTGCTATAGCAACTTTTAAAGATGATGTCATTGTAACGCTGCCCCCAAGTGGCCAATAAATGTACATGCAGGTATATTAATTTCAAAACTTTCTAAACATAGCTGAGGCTACACCAAGACTCAACTGCACTACTTTTCTGCATTAAGGTGATATAGTGCAATTCGTTGTTTGCACTTAGTTGAAAGACAGTTTATTTAAGGACAATATCATATCCAGCTGAAGACTTCAATCAAAAAAAAAAGATTGAAAGGAACAACCCTGTCCCGATCAAAGTCCCCCAGTCTGAAAAGAATGAAATCAGGACTCATACCACAGCTGAGATGCTGACATGACACACATTTGTTTATTTTATTTACACTGTAAAAATCATATTGAAGTAGCCATCACCTGTCTATCAGTGCTTTCAACAATAACCAATATGTAATGCATTATTTTTTTTGTGCCATAACAATGCATGCAATACATGACTTGTGTAATAATGTAGGACAATGCAACGGAAAGATGGAGAGACTCTTCAAACAACACGTTCATACCCTTGTCATTAATATAGATTACCACTCGACAGCTGTTGTAAATGATCACTAATCAGTGTTGATATTACTGAAATGGACTTCTGATATCTTGTTTATCCCACAAAAAATAAAATAAACGTTTTGAATAAAAAAAAAAAAAAGGTGCAGTTTGTCAGCATGAAATCCTATGAAACATAATACAAAATATAAAGGTAATGGGCATAGGGTAGAGTAATAAAATGACACATTTATACTGCTTATTAATACAGTCTTCCAGCAACGCTGTATTGTAAAGCCAATAAATAAACAAACAATACTGTACATGGGTCACACAATTCATTTGTTCTTTCCTGAAACTTAAGGATTTCACATTGACTTGGTGACAGAAGACAACGTTGTAGCACCGCTGAGAATGAAAGCCAGTTCACGCAGCCTAGACCCATCTCACAACAGTTCTCATGTATGATGCATTTCATTTTGTTCTTTCCTTTTTTTCTTTAACATGACAACACAAAGCTTCCTGCTATTGTCCAGCTATCGAGGAAGCCCACTTTGATTATTCCCAGTCTGCTTTTTATCAAGCCGAAGAGTAAAATTATGCTTTCTTACTTGCGTCTTTGAAGCATCCCTTTTCATTATCAGACCCCAAATTTCCAATTGATCAAGAATTGCAGTGCAGACCAGGGCATATCATGTTGTTTCGGGGCAGTGCCTGAAACCTCGTCAGCTGTTTTTTCTCTGTTGGCCTGCCATCATTGCCTTTGGTAGACTGGGAGATGTTGGGTGTCCTGGGTACAGATCTGTTCAATCACATACAGTCTATAAACAAAGCTGGGATTTTTCAGGTTTTCAGTTTCTTTTGGGTATGTCAGTCCTATTCGCTTTAATCAAGATTCCCATTTTGCAAGTTCCTCCTCATAATTCTCCCCTTTATTTGTACTGTCCTGATCACATTCCTGTGTAGTGAATCAAGTTCTTGTATCCAGATGTCCGGCATCGCAGGGAGAAGAAAGGGCAACTCTCTTGCACTTCCATTGAAGTGTCATTCGTTTTTCAGTGCTCGCCGCACACTTCAAGCAAAAAACACTGTCTTTTCAAGCATGGACGTCAAATGTAGTCTTTTGTCTACCTAACCACCTATCTGTCTGTGTCACAAACAGAGTCACTCCGTATGATTATAGGTTTGAATTTGAACAGGACTGGCAGCACTGCTTGCCATAAAACTTGTGGTTGCAGACGCCATGCTGGGGCACCAGGTAACACCAATTGAAGTAATCCCGGCATGCAAGGTCTGTGGAACAAAAGAAAAAGACAAACATATGAAGGTATTTTTTCTGTTCTGACAGGGTATTTTAAGATAACTCTGTTCAGACTACAGAAGACTTTGCATCAAAGTAGCACTCTATTATGTTAGGTACCTTTCTTCTCAGGTTGTGGGCAAAAGTTGGTGTTGCAGGCCTGAGACATTGAGGGTTTAAGATGGAGGGCACAGCCAGGAGAGGGCTTCCCCTGGACCAGACATTGGACTGTCCTGGCCTGCACACCTCCTCCGCATGTCACTGTGCACTGTGGAGTACAGAGAAACGAAACCTTGATGATGGAAACAATCAATGTCATTATTAATACTTTGACTGAAAGATCTGTACTTCCTCCATCTATACATTTTGGGAAAAAAATGTGTGGACAGCCCCTAATTAAATTTCATTTCTCAACTAAACTGCAGATCTATAGAGCTGTGACTTGCCAGACAATATCTTTTTGCCATTGTCTTTATAATGACAGGATTGTGGGTCATTTAACTCCCACAGACATTTCTCATCTTTCTTCATCTTTTCTTTGTCACACATGTAACACATCACCAGCTACAGAGTTCTCTTTATACGTCATTAGTGAGGAAAGGAGCTGCCATGTACGAGCAGAGAGCAAGTGGGAGGAAAGCGCCGTTAGTTCTGAGGGTGGAAATTGGACAGTGATGTGAAGTGCCACGGGGTGGCGCTACCAGGAGCGCCAACGTGCGACACAGCCAAGGAATCCTGCTCTTGTGGCTTGAAAACGTCATATGAACTCCAGTAGCCTGTAGCTCTGGCTGCTTCTCTGTGCTCCATGCTCACCTGTGCGCGTTTGCGCGAGACCAGCGAAAGCATGAGCTTTGCTTACCCGTGTTTACATCACGTGACACGTGCACCGCAGGGAGAGACAACCGTAACCACAGTAGCTAAAAGATAATTTGCACTACGGTCTTTTAGCAAAGGACAGCCCAACCTGTCTGAAGACTCTGAAATTGAGGAGGAACAGCATTTCTTTGTTGAGCCGTATTTGTTTGAACCCAAGTATACGGATACGGAACTCAGGCTACTGGACAAAGCAGCCGCCGGAGTCGAGCACTGGAAACCTGGTGGTGTAGTTGTTTCAAATGCAAAGCAATGCCAACGGATGCTGCTCAGACTGGGAATTGGCGATGCCTGCACTTGAGAATCTGGACATCAGTACTGACGAGACTGCAGCTCTTCAGAGACCGTGCATCACTGATCACCCTGAGCGCACACGTGAGCGCGGTGCACAGAGAAGCAGTCAGAGCTACAGGCTACAGTGAGGCTAAAAACCCAGAGTTCATATGATGTTTTTCGAAACAACTTTTTATGTCGCGGCTTCAGGACACTTGGATCACTACGGATGGGCATGTTGGAGATATTTTGTGGTTTCAATTTTGTGTTCTTGGACGTTAGTCTGGGGCTCCGTCTGCCATTAGGTGTGCTAGCCGCTCCCTCTGCCGATCTCCGCAAGGAATGTGAAGACTCTAAAACATCACCTGAGTTTCCTTCGGCATATGGGTGAATAGATAATGGCTGAATATTAATTTTTGGGTGCACTATCCCTTTAAAGAAGCAACAGCATACTACAGTTTGTGATGCAATGATACATTGAAAATCTCATTGAAAAAGGGAGAAGTAGAGACCGAGGATGACAAAACAATGAGTCTTGTCATGTCATCCCCAGTCAGTTGATGAAGTGCAGATGTTAATCTGTTTGGTTGCTAATAAAAGGATCCATGGAGAGCAACAGATGGAGCAACATGCATGGTTTCTCATTGAAGATGATGTCATGGCAGTTTAACTAGGCGTCTCTATAATGATCAGCTAAAAATCCGGCCTACATTGACATGGTAAAATGAATGGAAAATGAAAATGGGAAATGTCCCTGGTGCTTAAAGTGAGTTGAGTGGTTCCAAACCATGCAGTGAAATGTGGCATGAGTCAATGTACCTGAGACCAAGGAGATGAGTGCCATTCTGCTCTAGGCGGAGGCTGAGGGAGGGGTTGAGGTGGATAGGTGCGCTGATGCGTGCTCCATCGGTGGACTGATGGAGTAGTGCGGATGGGGCACTCAGCCAGGATACAGGGTCTCTGGAGCTCTACTGTGGGCTTGGGAACATGGTGGCACTTCTTGGCAGCAAGTTCTCTGTATTTTCCTGCAGTGTCCTGTTTTATGGAAATCAAAAATACCTGTGTAAGCTACAACATGCCATTGTGTGATGTGAAACCCTTGAGAAAACCTGTAGCACCGTATGTATGTCATAAAAAACAGTAAAGAAATTTTAATTATGACAAAGAAATTTAAGGAGATGAGAATCTGACTCAGTGAACTGTCACAATTAATATTTCAAAGTACTAGTTTAATAAGTAGGAGTCAACATTGTCCTATATTTGAACATCATTATACAGGTAATACACACCTTCTCTGCACACTTGATGAAGCGTGCCTGATATCCACGGCCACACGTTACTGAACACTGGACAATCAAAGAAGAACAGGAACAAAGAAATGGATTGAGAGAGAGCATATTTACATTAGCTGAAACATTCTAATTTTACACACTGCATTACTTATGCTGTATTTATTTTAGCTGGATATTTTTCATCAGTCTTTGCAACTGCTCTTGAATTACCTCTTGCCACGTGGAGACGAACCACTGGACTTTGCGTTGTTTCTGGCAGCGTTTGATGAAACAGGATTCTTGACTGGTGGGTTTCGGCAGGCCCGCACACAAACTGTCTGGCAGTGTGTGTGTCCGGGCATCTGGGCTGGCGCTCGTACACAGCACTGTCCTCTTCCTCAAGCCGTTGCCACACTTACGAGAGCACTGCCAAATACATAGAAACACAATAAGGCTAAAATCTGATGTCCTTAAATGCTTTCAAGATAATAAAAATGAGGATTTATCTAAATTAATTCAAGATTTGACATAATGTAGCTATTACATGAGTTCACCATAGAAAAATGGTCACAGGCCAACTATGCACACAAAGCATTTATGCATGGCTGCCATATATTCACATTCTCTACACAGTGACTTAATGTGCTCTACTTCCTTAATACTTCCTCTGACGTATTCCAAAAATATCCCCAATGTTCATTCTGAACCTATGCACACATCTTATGGCACGACCTCAATCAAACTCTTGAAAGTGTTTCACTACATCCAAGAGAGAAGTGGGGCAGTGACGCAGTGCTATGGAAGAACCAGAGAGGAAGTAAACTGGATACCATTTGTGGCAGGTAGTTAAGGATATTTGGGGGTAAAATGGCAGTAAAAAAAGTTTAAGAGTGACACAAATCACCACACACAATGTATAGGAATTGGACAGAGAACAAAACAGGGCAGTCTCAGCAGGCACATTCATAGTTTAAAGCCACTGAGATCACTGTTATAAAATGTGGTGAAGCCATCAAGGCGAGGGTTCACTGAAAACACAGTGTGTATAGCTTTTTAGGCTGGATCGCAAGTGCGCAACTTTAAAATGTGCGTTTTTCCTGCTGTGAATGAAAGTGTTGCATTACTGCAGCAGCATGCCTCGAGAATTCTCATCTTTCACTGTCACACACACTCACCTGTGACCATGGCCCACTGGTCCAAACCGGTGGACAGCTGTGTGTGTTGCAGGCTTGCTTCCTGGCAGGTGTGGGCTGGGCACAGTGAGAGTCGGCTAGGGTGTCTACTATAGTCTGGCTGGTTCTCTGGACGCACTGGACCTGCCGCGTCTGCTCCCCTCCTCCACAGCTCTGGCTGCACACCCCCCACTCTCCTACAGACCAGCTGGGACAACACAACACAAGGCCGCTGAGTCAACATGCAGAGCTCTCAATCACTTATACAGACAGGCCTGCGGGAATTCACAAATGACATGATAACTGCACAGTTAAAGTGACTGTAGGAGACTCTCTGTGTTGTATCGAAACCAATTCTCTTCTCCAGTGGCCTTTGCAGCTTCTTCTTCTTCAGAAATAAGGAACTGTAAAACCCAGAAGTAACTGCAGTTGCAACAAAAGCTTGAATAGCTCTTAAAGTGGCAATCTTGAAGATTTCAGTTGAGGTTTATTTGGTAACACCTGTAGCTATTGGTGGTAACATTAAATGCGGTTTAATATGGTTTAAAATCAAATACGACAGGTCACAGAGTTCTGAGGGCAGCAAAACAAACCACTGTCAATTTAATAAATTTTTATCCTGCACATGGCATGAGCCTGCAAATAGCAGGGCATAGTAAAAGGACTTTGTAACATCTGGGGCTGTGAAATGAAGCCAATGCTAAAGTTCAGCCAAAAATTGCAGTTCAGCAAATGGCCACTTGAGGCTTGCTCCAAAAGTGAGTCAATCCCCATAGATCCCCATGTTGAATGCCCAACTTTACAGCAGAGATAAATATGTTTAGCCTGGTACAAAAAACTGCTTTGGTCTCTGTGACTAAATTCCCCATTCGTGACAACTGCACAGAGGGGTTTTATATACTCATCCATTTAAATGTTATTAAGACTAAAAATTACGCATAATAAAGGATGAAGCTGCCTCAGGTTCAGGCTGTCAGCAGATAATGTCGTCAGGCTCTCAATCAGACCCTTAACTCTTAAATCTTAGCTCCACAAACGCGACGCACGCGCAAAATCGCCTACTCAAAGCTTCAAAACATGAATCCACAAACAGGTGATGTCATGGTGGCTAAGTCCATTTTATTCACACAGTCTATGGCTGGCTATCCTGCTGAGTTGGTGTGCAGCCTGTCACCTGCAGCTCTTCATCAAAAATTAATATGAATCCCTCTGTAGCCATAACTCATGGCGCCAATGGAAAGACTATCTCTTCCTGGGCAGAGACACAAAATCATGTTGAAATATTATCAAACAGCTCACTGGGGCTGATGTTCTTGTTGCACATCCCCTGCAATGTTTCAAACCCATCTACTGTCATAAAAAGGAAAAAAAAGACTTGTTGTCTTGTATTGTGAATACATTTTTGATAAACGATGGTGGTACCTGCTAAGCTCATTGAAAAACACACTGCATTACCTGTAACTACTTCATAATAAAAGTCAACATGTGTTTTGCCAGTTCAGTGCTTTTAATATAAAGCTACAGCAGTAAGAAATGTTCAGATTGCATTAGAAGTAACTTAATATTTTTTATTACAGAAATGTTCACCCTCTACACCCAGTTTATAGAATATGCACAAGTACTTTTTTTTAATATTATGTGATATAACGCCTTTTTACTGTATTTTTGTTTTATGTACTGTATGTGATTGTATGTCTATTTGGACGTTGGAGTCTGCAATAAATTTTGATTGAATACTGTAAATATATAAATATATCAACCTCGTTCGGCAGTTAATAGTGATTAATTTGTGATATTAGTGATTTATTTTAATGAAAATGTTCAAGATTATTGCTTTAATTTATTTTCAGTTGTAAAACGTCTTTTCACAGAGGACCTAACTCACTGGCACACAAGAGTATGATCATAACAAAAAGATAGGAATGTCCGTCTTCTGTGGCTACACAGCCATGTTCATACATATTGTTGAACTTGCTGGAGTGTTGCAGGCCGAACTCTTTGGGGTGTAAGACATTTGTTCATGGTTGACTGGCTTCAGAGCACGTCAGAACATTGGAAACACCAGGCTTTTAAACTGTAACCTAAAACCCACTGCACGGTTTAAAACCCCCTCCTTGCCTAAACTCAGCCCTCATCACCACTAAAACTAAATATCACCACATATGTCTTTCATAATTACCTCCATTTGTACTGTACACGCCTAACAAATACACATGTTGGGAATTACAAAAAAGAGGCCTTTTGTAGATATTTATTAAGCATCCTTTGTTTTAATTCATCTGAGACACACACTCCTCTAACCCTGATGAGTGCTTGGTTTAGGACAGTATAGTTTATTTATTTTTAAGGAATTTTTCTTCAACACTGCAGCACCCAGTCAGACCACATGTCTAAGTTGCCTAATCCCAGAGCCTCCTATTCTTTCACTCTTCCTCAAACCTTCATTGCGTCTATCCCAAGTGACCCCAAACTCAAGGTGCAGGCAGCTCAATCCCTCATCACACACTCTGTCAACCTCTCGCTAACTTCACCCCAATGTACCCATCCGGCCGCCTAAGATCTACCCCAAACAACCCAAAAGCATAACTGTCAGCACATAGAGTTGTATATATTAACATCTAAACTTTATTTGTGGTAATTTGGTGCATCACTTGCTTGGAATGTTGTATAGAGAGGATGAGAAGAGCTCAGCTCTAAAGGGCATTATGCATGCACAATCGAATCTAAATAAACACGGACGGAGGAATTCCATCTGGTTTTATATATGTTATGGTTTGTCAGGAAGACGAGACATGCTGTATTATCATCAAAGGATGATTTAAGGGAAGAGGAGAAGAATGTAGAGATGAAAATGTCTATTCAGCTGTTTACTACAACACATACATGTAACATATTTAACATGCTGACATGATATATATTGGCCCTTGACACAGAAATAGGAGCTCAATCCTCGTGGTGTTATTGAATACATAATTACATAACTATTTTGATGCTTAAAGCTACAGGTGGTCACTTTCATTAAAAAATGTTAGTCATGTTTGGTGAAACTCTCAATATAGCCTGATAAATTGGACAGATAATCTGTGAGAAACATGTTCATCTGCCTTCTCCTAGTGTTTCCCATAGCATCTGCTGAACAAAAGCCACCCCTCAGTGCTGAGGAGTCTTTAACACAGCTGTCAATCATGTCAGTCACTTTGTGAACTGTGGTCCATTTGTCAAACTAGGCAGCTCTGATCAAATATGAATCATGATTCTGTTACTGCATTACCTATTTCTCACCTCAAATGTTTTCAGAAACATATTTTAGTGTACTGTTTTACTGTAAAATGAGAAAGTTCGTGACTTGGCCACTATGTTGAAAACAACATCGACATGTTTTCTTTCAGTTGCGGTGAATTTTAGCAAATACCATTAGAAGTAGTAGGGTGTTTTTTCAAAGACTAAGTAGCCACTTTTACACAGATATCCTGTGATAAGGTAGCAACAAAGACCCCCAGCTTTGCTTTTTATGAGAACCAAAAAAATGTTGGTGTAATGCCGCCCCAGTGTGTGATTTAAGTAAGCATGCTGGCATTCAGGAAACAAGAGAAGTGTGATGGGTGTGACGTGTAAGACAACAGAGTCGGCTTCTAGCGTGACATATAGCATGCGCATTGGGCAGCACTTTCTAACAATGGTATAACATGGCAATAACAATAATGTCCCATCCCTGTTATATGTGGGCCGATCTCCACCTCTGCTCCTGGACCTCTTTTTCTCCCAAACATGCTGACATTTTTAGTTGCTGTTCTCCTCCTTTGAGTTAGCTGCTAACTGCTCCTGGTAGCTCTTTATATCTCCCGGTGGTAGGTTGCACACATAACACAAAGTCAAAATGTCATTGCCTTTTTGTCAATGGTCCGTCCACAGACATTGATTAGGTGCTGTTACTACCTCTGCTGGCTTAAAGGTGAAACCATTCCCCCTACTTCTGTCAGGATATAGAGAGAGTTTCAGTAAGTATGACGAAAAGTTAAATCTGTGAAAGTTACCAGCTGTACTTTTAAACTGTACAGGATTTCTATGATGTAACAAGCTTGTAGTGGTTAGCTGATATCATGGGTTTATTATGTAAGAACGTTTACCTACTTGCTACAGGATGACATCATACTTATATACTTTATTAAATCTTATTTGACTCTCTTACATCACTTACTTTCATCTCAGATGACAGTTTCTGCACAGAAAAGTAGAATACAGTCATCTGGCGAATGTGGTAGATGATAAAGGTGATATATTAGCGCTCTAATTAATACTGAAGGGCATTTAATTATACAATGAATTTATCACCTCGGTGAACCCACTGGCATGGCTGTTGGTATAATACACTGATTAATGCCATATCAAATTTTAGACCAATGTGATCTTTGCCTTGACTGTTATTTGTGAGTGGGGACGTTTGAGGATGAGTAAGCATCACTGTGTCTGGACAGAAGCACGAGGGGATCAGATGTCCTGTGGACAGAGAGTCAGATAACCCCTGTGGTCTAAATGACGCTGTCTAGATGCTCACCAGAGGCATTAAATAACTTCTGACCAGTGTTTATGGCTGTGCCACTGTGCATGTGTTTGAGCTTTCAAGTATGCATTTCAGTGTGTGGGTGTTTCTCTGCTTACATCAGTGTGCGTCCACACTGTGAGAGAGAATGATATCATGCACTAAATGTGAGCAGGCATCGGAAACCTTTTTCCATGATGTAATGCCTGTGCAGTCAAACTTACTTGGTGCAGACACAGCAAAATGAAATAACTGTAGGGCCTCAGAATAGTATGACCTGCAGAGATGGACTGATGACCACAGATAGCTTGTCTAGTCTAGTGTGCATGCTTTGGTCAGTGCAGCACATATTTTGTCTCCGCTCACAGTTTATTCACAGTATTTGGAGGGCCAAAAACTGTAAGATGCACTTTGAAAAACTTGTCCTGGGGTCTCAGTTATAACAACTGCAAACACAAAAATGAGGTCAGAAAGAGGCAACTTACCACGCAAAAGCTGTAATCTATCAAGGGAAAATGCGCACACCTGTACGGAAACTCTGACCTATGCATATGAACAATTTGGAGACAAGGGAAATTTGTGGCACAGATGGTGAGGTGGTGAATTGAAGCCAGACTGTAGAAATTAAATGTGACATCACTATAGGTGTAACGATGGTTCTCACACATTAAATTTCACTTTGTATCAAAAGTCACTTATAGATCCAACTTATAATAAAGATTCAGTCCAGCTGTTTTATTTGTGGTGGCCAGCTGTGGAGTGCGCATCAAATAGCACTGAATAATTGCAAAACAGAACATCAACAGTTTCCAATAATATCTGCCACCACTGTACATCTCACCAAGCACGATTTCAGTTTTCATACAGTTTTTGGGTGTAAAATCGCTCCAGTGGACACAACTGTGTGCACACAGTGACTGCCACACATACAGTACTTTGCCCTTTCCAGTCACCTTACATGCATCTTCCCCACCTCCACATATGGATATTGTACATTAGTAAAGTCTGGAAATAAAGCCAGCAACAGCTCTCACACAATTATTAAACTCCAGACCCTAACTATGAGTCTTTATCATATGGCAGGCCAAGAGCGCCATAACAAACATATGTAAATAGATTGCCACTGATTATTGTGATCATTTTGGCAAGATGTGAGGCAATCAGCCCGATTGCTGTGAACATATAAATACTGTAGTGACACTCAGTTGTTGCTATGATTCACTGTAAAAACCCACTGATATGCAGGCTCATTGGCATTCATGAGGTGCTTTGCATTGACCATTTATGTTTGAATGTGGGCCTGTAGAAGGTAGGATATGAACCGGATCCACGTGCGGACAATTCCAAGTAGATTTGGGATTTATTAAAGGAAAATATGCACTGGCAGGCATATACACGTTTCTAAAAATCTGATTATTTGCCATTTTTGGCTTTTGTCCAGATGTACACTTTTGTGTGGATCCTATGCACTGTGTTTTTTAAAGAGGCGGTGGAGAAAAAAACATATGCACATATACAAGGGCAATATGTTTCAATTTAGTTCAACAAAAATGTTCTATACTACACCAGGCGTTTTACAAAGGTACAACTGAAATCAGTTCTGGTTGATTAAACCATGACACGGGACTCTAATATAGTAGGATACACAAATTAATGTGATCATCAGAAACCCAAACACTACAGCAACACTGTAACTATATGACATGCATGTTTTGAACATTTAATATGAAATGTGAGATCTGTATATGACACAGCACAATGCTGCAAATAACTGAAATCAGGGTGAAAGCATAGAAATAAAGCCTGGAGATTTAGACTGCAACCAACAGGAAAAAGATAGATTACCTAATATTATTACTGTGCAGATTTCCTGCTGTAACATAAGCTCTGATGCTGTCAATGTTTGTATTTGAATAAAGTCTGACAGCATGCATTGTTAGAAAGCTTTTCATAGCTTGATGGGTCTTGAACACACTAAGGATTCACAAAGTGATGATAACAATAGCATAAAATGTTCCTAATAAACATCCGAATACTTAAATAACATCACCGTAACAATAAATTATTTCTAAGAGATATAATCATTTTTTAAAATAAAGCAAACAGTCACTGAAAAAGAGCAATAAACTGACGAAACATTTCATCTCTAATACATAAAATCAAATCAACATAAACACTGTTGGCATCACAACTTGGTTATAATATTGAATCATTACTTAAGCTAAAACCTCCTTTACATGCACACACACAGACAATCACCTAAGCAGCCCCAGCTGTAGATAATGAAGGATAAGGAGATGAGTGTTAACAGTTGTGAGATTACTTTACAGCCGCCATTATCTCTGCTTTCTCAACTCAGTGTAAACACACAAATCCATTAGTGAGTAAATGCTGATAGGGGTGGTGTGTGTAACTTTGTTAAGTGGCGGAGTGTGAAAGATAGAGAGAAGGGAAGGGGGAGAAAAGAAAGCAAAGTGGAACTAAGAGAAATCAGAGAGGAGCATCAGCATCTAAGATTATTTATAGGTGACTTTTAAAAGATGCAGTGGGACAGACAAGCAGACAGACAAGCAGACAGAGTGTGTATGTTTGTCATAAAGCCACAGCCCCACAAATCCCTGCTGAGAGATTGAAAGTGCTGTGACCCGAGCACAACACAGTTTGAGTGACAGCTATCCTTGGCTGGCTGCTTGGTGGACTCCGTGTGTGTGTGTGTGTGTGTGTGTGTGTGTGTGTGTGTGTGTGTGTGTCTGTCTGTCTGTCTGTCTGTCTGTGTGCCTGTGTGTGGTAGGACAGGGTCGGACAGGTCACAGAGAAAAAAAAGACGTCACATCAAAGTGTCCAAGCCATTAGGAACATGTTTACAGCTGAGCCTGAAGCCACCCAGGTAAGATCACTGAGATCTTACAACCAAACTCTGCTGTGTGTGTGTGTGTGTGTGTGTGTTTGTGTGTGTGTGTGTGTGTGTGTGTGTGTGTGTGAGAGAGAGAGACAGAGGGAAACAGAGTCAGACGGTGGGGCAGACAGAAAGTGAGGGCGAAAAGGGACAGACAGAGGCCGTGCCCCTTGCAGGCAAGTGGTGTGTGTGTGTGTGTGTGTGTGTGTGTGTGTGTGTGTGTGTGTGTGTGTGTGTGTGTGTGTGCGTGCCTCGAGAGGTTGAAGGGAAATTAAGCATCTGTTGTACCTTCAGTATCCTGAGAGATGAGTAAGCAGTTAAGTACTGACTGAAACATATGGAAGTGAAACAGTCACTGTCTCAGACTACCAGATAATGACAGAGTGATCACACACTGTAAATGTACAGATAAAGCTTGCATTGTTTGGCCTGTCTGTATAAACCCATAAACACTGTTAGCAAGAGTTTCCTACCTTGCCTTCCTCTCTCCTGAAATGTCGGACTCCACTACAATCCATCTACCAATAGGAATATAATTCAATTTTCCACTGTAAGCGTGGCTGAGAAACATAATACACTACATTTATGTATACACTTACATGTCCCTTTGTGTTATCTGATTTCTACAAGGGTATAACGGACAAATCTAGTTGAGTCCATTCAGTCAGTCTTGTTTCACTATACTTAGAGTGAATATAATGAGCTATTACAGTTCTGTATGAAATATTTTATGATGATATTAGCTTTTACTGAACTTTTGCTTGCCAAAACTTTTTTTCTGTCATGACTCCTTTAGAGGCCGAAAAAAATGTCAGTGCTGAGGAAACTTGTAACTAAAAAAGCCAAGTTTCTAATTGGTTTCTGTTGTGTGCAGGAAGTGAAAAATGCGAGTTAACTCTGCTTAAACTCCCAGGTTTTTTTCACTCATGAAAAATACAAGGCTATTTTGCTTCATTGACAGTTTCTTAACAGTTTCTTTATGTTTCTCATTTAACTGCTATGTTTGTTTGAGAGCTCTTGTTTGTTAATAGTTCCCGAGTGAATCAGAATCAAAGACCTTTAGGGTTCCTGTTTGGTTCGGTTCAATGACACTCAAGTTTGTTTGTTTGGGCAGGTGTGAACACAGCAATCATATTCAATCAATCAATCAGTCAATCAATCAGTAAATCAATCAATCAATCAATCCTCACAGGGCTTTACAGCATACGACATCCCTCTGTTCTTTGGACACTCGCAGCAGATAACTCGAGGCAATTATGCAACTTTATAACAAAATTTGCCCTGACTGGGACCAAAGCAAACAAACTCTAGGTCTGAAAGGATTAATCACAACAGACAACTTGACTTGTCACAGCAGAAAAAGCACAGGGGCTAATGACATTAACGACGGCTCTGTTGAAAATCAATGCAATGCAGCAATTAAAAGTGTTTGCAGTTACACCTGTGTTTTTACAGATTAAAATGTCAAAAAGCTCTAATCACCCAACACATTCTCACTCCAAACTCGTCAAATACAGATGCTTGGTGCTCAGGGGTGGCCTGTCAATTAGCTCGTTACGTGCATTGTGTCTTTTCGACGAAAATGAAGTTTTCGCAGAATGTGGCTCAACAACTTTTTTATTAGGTTTAATTCTTTAGTATTTGGTTAGAAAAAAACATCATGGTTTGGCTTAAGATAAGTAAGATTGTTTAAAACATAATGTAATGACATGACATCCATCACTAGCATAGTATGCTACAAATAGAAGCACACTAAGTTGCTATTAATATAATTGGTAGACTTTTGGTTTCACATGGGAGACAAACAGAGGCCCCCGGGGGAAAGTCAGGGGTTGGTTTGACTTATACACCCCCGCTCCCATCTGCCCTTTACAGACTTTCTTGCTCTTAATGCTATGGCAGTCTTTCTGAGCATCAACAAATGCCTCTGCCCGGTGTGTCTCATACACTAAAGGTTCCCTTTGTGCGTTGGCAGGCCGAGGGCTGCTGACCAAGCCTTGGTTTTTGATGAGTTGGGGGTGAGACCAGGTTGAATCAGTGTATGTTGATAAATCTTTTGAAACAAAGCATATAAAAATAACCATTGTGGTACACTTTACATTTTCTCTTTTAGCATTTATCACCTGCTATTTTTATTATGTTATTATGTGACTGAAATTCAACATCAAGGTCATGCGATAACTAAACCATCTCCGTGACAACTAAGCAACTCCATCTGCTGTGTGAAAATGTGGTTGAAAGTTTCAGAAACAACAAATCAGGCCTTGTATTGAGTTTTCTTGTTGCCTTTCAGCACAAGTATCAGACTGCATTTATGGATTTTGATCATCTAAACACTGAGCTCATATATTTACACAAAGAAGCATTTTACTGCACTTATGTCATCTTGTCAGTTGACAGTTAGTGGTGAAGCTTCCTAGTGGTTAAATGTGTTTTCTTTACTCAGCTTTAATTCGACATTATAAAGTAACTAAAACATTGTGTTGTTTTGTAAAAAAAAAGTCCTTGGTAACAGTAATTACCCCAAAAGAACCCATAGTTAATAATGCAGACTGTAGGTGGAGTACAGTGGTAGCCATCCTAACATAACATTTGGTGATCTCTTTTATCCAAAGTGCCTGACAACTCTATGAGTGCAGACATTTTTAGCCTGGGTGGGAATAATCTATAAAGCTGGCAGTGGTGCGCTGTGCTCACAGTACCAGTTTTCCTTGAATGCAACGGTAAAAACAAAGCAGGAATGACTGCATAATATACAGCCCATTACTACACACGATGACACAATGAACCACAAACATGCCATTATTACTTAAAACGTCTGACCTAACAAAGCTCTGGAGGACACGGTCCCCTTTTCTGACGACTTTATATATATATTTTCTGTCAACACTTTTGTTACTTTATGTCACTGAATATGAGACAGCTCTGTGGTCATCATGCAGGATTTTCCCTGGATACCTGTTCCAAAACGGAGACAGACACAAAATGAGCAAGAAGGGAAAAAAGAAGGTACTGACACAGCTATGCAGAGGAAAAATCCCCTCTAGAACAGCTGTTGGTTACTATAAAACATGAGATAAATGGTAACGTAACTGGGATTCCATGATTTCAGTGCTGATTACATAATATTGGTGCCCTGTATAATACCGTCTGTATCCCTGTGAAACTCTTTCTGAAACAGCGATTTTTTTCAGCAGGTGTTGGGACACCACCAATCGTATGCAGATTAAGGACGCGATGACTTCATAAGCAAAAGGGGAGATTTCGGAGAAAAGCACCACACCAACAGAGAGAGACTGAGGATGAATGTACCTCTGGAAATGGGTGCATCAGTGTTCGTGTAATAGGTTTTGTTGTAGTTTTAGATTTTGGACTGCAGTGTTCATTGGGTGGGGTGTCGTTCAGAAAATTGTTCCTTGGGAGTCTTGATGAAAGGGTGAGAGAGTTTGGGTGGGAGTGAGCTTCATCGTAACCAAACACCACCACTGCTCCTCTCCTGCCCTGCCCTGTCTTCTTTCTATGTGTGTGTGTGTGTGTGTGTGTGTGTGTGTGTGTGTGTGTGCCAGACAGCAGCTGATGACCAGTCATTCTGCTCTTTGCAACATGCTGGCAATAACAACAGCATCATACACGATAACCTCATGTATCCTGTATGTTTTATTGTATGCATACGACAAAACCTGTGTTGCAAACCAAGACATTCTCATTCCGACCTCGACACATATCAGCGTTTGGTCATTGATTTTCCACGTCCAGATACAACGTGAAAAGTACCCTGGATGCATTGGTTGTTGACGTGCTGGGACACTGTGTCAAGTTCTGCCTGTTATGTGCATTGTCTTCTTTCAAAATATACTTCTGTTTTTTACAGGAAATTTACTGTTTACATACAGTCTCTTTAAAATAAATGCACTTCGTTGGTACAACACCACAAATAGATGTTTTTTTTCCTTCTATAACCAACGCACATGGTTGGGTTTAGGCAAGAAAAACACATGGTTGGTTTTGGGAAAAGAACAGGGTTTGGCTTTAGAATCTTACGGGACACTAACACAGCTCTCCAGGGTTAAAGTCTGTGTTGTGGACCCATTGACCACCTCTCCTGCCCGGCCTACTTGGACTTTCGCTACCTTAACTTTTGTTCTTGCCCTGACATGTTTGCCCCTGATGCTGTTACGTGCCATTAAACTATAACGGCTTCAAGTCACTGTCCAAGTGCTAGATTTCGACGACTTCCGAAAAAACAAAAACCTGCAACACAGAATCTCTAACACTTGTTTAATGTTCCTCTGCTTGTCTTCATTTCTCTCCAGTAATTTTTTAGTGATGGGGGTAAAATTCACAAACATATCTATCTGAGCAACATTTTCTAGTGTCTGACTTTCCCAATCACTTTTATCGTATGGTACTGTTTACGCTGCCTGTTTGAGTGAACGAGGAAACAACATGGACGCTTGGAAAACAACGTGTTCTTTATTGCTCAGAGCATTCAAACAACATGTTGCTAATAAAGAGCACAGGAAATGGATCAGCTGAGCCATAAAACATGATCTGCAACTCATTTGTCAGATTATTTCGATACCATATGAATGCAGCACAAGGCTGCAGAGGTAAATGGGACATCTGCTACTTCCCCCAAAGCACAACAGGTTGTTGGTCAGTGACATTTCTGTGAGATAATACTGAAATTACATAGCCTACCTGCATATAAATGTGATGCTAGATCAATGTATTAAAAGTTTTGTGGGGCAGGTAGGACGAACTGTCAAACAAGCATGTACCATAACCGAGTGTCCCAGAGAAACTGACAACATATTTTGCAACAAGTATCAAAACTTGAAAGGTTCAAAAGGTTGGATACATATATATGTATCAACTTGAAGGAAAAGATTACATGAAAAGAACACCCATCACAGATTTTGTATTTCATTGCTTCTTAAACATTGAAAACAACTCCTATATTGTCATATTAAATATACCATTTTAGGAATTTAGCAAACACTCACAGCTTAAGTGAGTCACAGCATGAGTGGGACTGATGTCCAAGAGCAAAGATGCAACAAGGCCTCATTGTGTTTGTCTCTGGCAAGGCCTTCAAATACTAAAAAAAATAATGAGACTTCTTAAAATATTTTAAAAGGCCTGACTTGGCCACAATGTAACCAAACAGTTTTACACTCAGGGGGACAAAGTCGCATTTGGACACACAACAACAGAATTTTTCTAGACATCCACATGCAACAGTGACCAAGATGAGGTCAGTGTCTCAGCTAAACCATTCTCTGCTCGTAAATCAAGGCGCAACTTGTCATCAGTGTCCACTTCATTTGCAAGAATCTGGCTGATATTTCAGACCATTGCTAAGAGTGTATGTGGGAATGCTCAGAATAGAGACACAGAGGAATTGACGCCTCAACAGCAGCTGTCAAAAGCCTCGAGATAAATGCTCTTGTTATTTCTTGGGAGACCGGCATCTAGAATACTCTGGAACCCTCCTGCTTTATCTTTGCAGTTGTTGTCCTGATAAAGGCTGGGAGTTCTACGCATACTCTGTTTAGGTTGTACTATGTTTTGGGCCGTGGATAATTATTGCAAACAGTGATCTACACAAGTACATAGGAAGTTATGCCAGTTCCGCTTGCTTGACGAGTGCCTCTGGGAGTCAAGCAATATAGCTTTAAGAAGCAGCCAGCAATGACCACAGTATGTGATGGAACAGCAAGAACTAAAGTATGTGATGAACCATGTTAACTGTTATGAACAAGGCAAAGTGACACAAATTGAGACCTCTGATCTCAATCAAGAAATCAGTCAACATTGCTCTGGCATTGCCAGGTATGTGTCCCCTTTACCCCTTCTGGGGATCAGTAAAAGTCCAGTTGCAGGGGCAGCAGGCCGAGCAAAGCATTCCAGACATCCCTCTCCCCAGCAACGCTTTCCAGCTCCTCCTGAGGGACCCCGAGGCGTTCCTAGACCAGATGAGATATGTAATCCCTCCAGGTGTTCTGGGCCTGCCGTGGGGCCTTCTACCAGTGGGACATGCCTAGTATACCTCTAGAGGCATCCTGATCAGATGCTTATACTACCTCAACTGATCCCTATCGCTGCAAAGGAGCAGCAGCTCTACTCCGAGCTCCTTATAAGGGCTGGGACATCAACGGACCAATAAATCGAAAGCTTTGCCCTCCGGCTCTGCTCCCTCTTCACCGGGCTCTGCTCCCTCTTCACCACGACCGTCTGGCAGTCAAACAGAAAGTTACTTTGGGCCTGCACGTAACCTTACAGAAAAGTACAAGCAGAGGAATGTCAGCATTGATCTTTTCTGGCTAACCCTAATTCATGTCATGATAAAACAATGTAAGCAACCAACCAGCAGTAGCTATCTTAGGATGTGACTACAATGTAACGTGTCCGAGAAGATTGTGACAGTCCCTCAGCCACATCCTTTAACCATCTTCAAAATCTGATTTTCTTTTCAACATAGATGAGCTTAGCACATAGTCTATCTAATGTAACAGGAAAGGGGAAAGTTGACTGAGGTTCTGCCAGGTTCCAAACTTGCTCAACTGCGATTGGAGCTCAGCACAAAAAGGGGCGGGACTTAGAAAAGGCTAATCGACTGCTTCTCCCAAACATCGATTGTCCAATTACAGCTTAGCAACTGTGACCAAGCACGACAGGCCTGCAAGCCTTTTATTTCTACACACATTGAAGCACTTTGCATGAGGCTGTAGTAAAAAATAAATAAATAAATATTTCTTCTATAAAAGTTTGGAGGGTGGTGCCTTTTCTTTTTAAGACCAAAAATACAAAAGCAACAGTGTAAAGAATGTATTTGTCTGCTCTTACTTAGCTGCAAACAATCGCATGTGTGGCTAACTCACTTACTACCCACAGTAGGAACCTTAGACAGCGTTATGTGGCTGTAGAAAAAAAATCCCCCCTCTCATTAAAGCCAGTGTTATCCCAAGAGTTCCTTTCACTGATTTGTTTTCTGGCCATGCTATTACCCTTTATGACACTGTCCAGAGCAGCACAGACAAGGGAGGGACATTTCCCCTGTGCACGTCTTTATGTGTGTGTTCATACATGTCCTCCCTGTCAACGGGCGCACCACTCCCTATGATGTCCGCAGCATCGCACCACGTTGACTGATCTTTGATCCTCTGCCTTTGGCTCTGTGTGTCAGGGGTATAGACAGTGACCGAACCAACTGAGCTGAGCCAAGATCCCAAAGAAAACCACACCCTGAAACCACAGAACCATTAGCGGGTCTTGCTCCCACTCTTTCTCTGTCTGCTATCATCATACATCACAGAAAATTTGTTCATGCCACTCTGAATGACAGCAGTGACATTTTACAACATCGAGAAAAGCCCTCTTGGCCACAGCGGCATGGAAGTGAACCTCAACGTGTGATAACATTTCCTATTTCGGTGCCCAACTGCAAATCAATCATGAGTTTGTTTCTGGTGCACCCTTGTGGGAAGAAAATTCTGAGGCTCAGCAGTGTTTGGATGAATCAACATGCCCCATCAATTCAGCTGGCAGTGTATTTTGCACACAGAGGTGTTTCTTAAACTACACATTCAAAATGAAGTCTCTGGTGGGCCTTGATAGGGCCAGAGAACTGGCGTTTTGTTATGAGCTTTGGTCCCACAGTGATGCTACATGTGAAAAGGTTTACAAGTCCTTGGCCTGCCGTATTAAACAAACACAGAAGCTAACTATTCCTGACAGCTGGTGAGGTATCACGCTGAACTGGACAAAGACACGAAGAGAATATCCAGTGGAACTTCTCATTCTTCCTCGTGTCTCACACACATGTTTTGGCCAAATGTAAGATATTTTTCATTACACAAGAGGAAAATGTCATCATCACAGAACAGGTGCTTTACTGGGCTGGAAAAGGGTGGAGAATAGAGTCAGCGCTCCCTGACACCCTTTATTCGCTTTATTATGAGGAGATAGTGTGGGAAGTTCGGAAGAATTGACTCAACCAATAAACAGCTCCTTCTGACACCGCGTGTCAAGAAATTACAGAGCAGATGTGTAGGTGTTGTAGACCAATAGCACATGGCGGTCAGGAGAAGTGAGGAAGGAGGAAGGTGAAAAGGACAGAAGGTAGGAAGTCAAAAGACCAAACCACATATGGTGAAGTAAGATGAGACGTGCAGGAAGAAAAGACACAAAGGAAAAGATATTGAGACAAAGTAAGGAGAATACTTAAAATGCTGTCCACAAGATAATATCTTCACAAGCGTGGTGAATAACTATATCAACCTATTTGGCTGGTGGCCCCTAAAGCTGCCTCCTCAAGTTCCAAACATGAACGTGCATGTATAGAATGCTGAGCTGTTACAGCCAACAATGTTTCTGGCTGTCACATAGCCTACAGTACACCAAACAGCCCTTCCAGAGTACGACAATTGAACAATTGAATAATTGACATAGCCTGAAGTCTGGAAGTCTACATGGGCCAACTATTCTGTCGTTTTCCATCCAAAGTATTATCAGGAAAATATGAGGAAATGTCTGCATCGTTCAAATACCATTTTTTAATGATGTCCAGATTAAGAGCCAGAGTGCAGATATATTGGTGAGGTCATAAACGTTTGAGGCCACAAATTACATGACATTACTAAGGTCTGAGTTGAATGAGTTATGATGTTTAAATCACATAAACTCTAATCTTAACAACAAGAGTCTACAGCTAGGCTAACTGCTCTGTGAAACTGTGCTTTGGCTCAGCGGTGCTTGAGCTAATGTCAGCATGTTAACATGCTCACAAAACTAATGTACTGCTTTTGAGCAGCATGTCCACCATCTTAGTTTAGCATGTTAGCGTACTAACTTTTGCTAATTATCACGATACACAAAGCTTAGTTAAGGCAGGCAAGAATGTCAATAGTTTTGCAGGTACTTGGTTATAAACTGAAGCACTGGACAAAGTCTTTATTCACTAATTTTGACCTGATGATGATATTCTGAGAAAACATAGAACCATGTACCGAATTTCATGTCAGTCCTTTCAATTATGTTGAGAAAGTTTACTAGAAATCAAAAATGAGAACCTCAAAATGGTCTTAGAGAAAGCATCAGGATATCACCAAAGTCCCTATAGGAGTCTTTCTAGCGATGTCACAAGAACTGATCCGGTACCAAGTTGATGCCAAAATTATGAAAACATGACGGTACCCATTTTTCTCCAATAGATACAGGATTGCAATTCTTCCATATTTCTGATGGTTGTAAAAACAACGATCACTAAAAAATAAGAACAAAATATCAGAAAGATCTGTTTCATAAAATTTTGAAACAACATTTACAGTTTATGAAACAACATAGCAAAATCAAAGTTGATTTATCTTTCAAAATCAAAGCATAATTCAACAGTGATTCAACCTTGGTGTCCAAAATGGTGGACCGGCACATAGACTGACATTGCCATTCCTAGAGCCATGGCTAAACCTGTTAATTCTATGAAAACTGAAGTCACTGAGTGAACGCATTTGCTAAAACTGGCAAACACAAAACTAACAAAAGAGCAGAGAGTCTGACCTGGCCGGACATGGTTGGGTGTTGCAGGCTATCAATCCAGTGGCTGGTCTTGATCTGGGATTGCAGTAGGACGTATTCACCTGCACTCTCAAGTCTTTGTAGCACGCTGACTTGGTGTTCATCTGGCCTGTATGGTTGACATAAAAGGAGAATATCATTTTCAATTTGACTTACACCCGCTTCTGTCTGCCACCTGGCTACTATAAAATATCAGTAAAACAAAACGGCAGGCTCATATTTACAGTGATGGATTAAATAGCTGTGGAGAGGGGTTTTATTGGCACAGATGAATAAAAACACAGGTGTTATTGAGCTTGAAGGCTCTCTCTTGACCTTGGAAACAGCAGCTTGACAACAAAAAAAACTGGAACACAACAGCATTGTTGTGTAAGTTATAGTGCGTCAAGCTGCTTGTGCGGATGCTATCAGATGTTTGCACATATGTGAGACCTGTTGAGTAATATGAAAACATATTACTTGTTTCACTCTGACACTCAAATACCTTCTAGGTAGCATGTGTGGTGTGCAAAGGAAATACAGTATCTCTGTAACACATAAAAACAACACTTTAACAGATGTTTTACTATCTATTATTAACATCCTCAGAGGCTTCTACACATTTTACATGCTCTGACTTTTGTATCGGTGAGTTCAAATGCAGATCTGACAGTGTTGTCTGATTTATGAGAAACTTGAATCCCAGTCCCACAGATCCTCTGGCTGGTATTTGGCCCCAGGCGTGGTCAATCTGCACATCCTAACTCATTCAGGCCAGTTAGTCAGTCACACTCTTTAATAAAGCAAACGACCCCCAACCCATCACGGCCTACAATCAGGACACAAAGAGGTGGAGGTGGTTAGGGTGGAAAGCAACAGACAAGGGTGGGGAACTTTAACCTGCAGTGTCAATCAATAGGAACTCTACACTGGGGGCTTTGTTCACACTCATGAAGGCTAGCAAGGGCACACACACATACACTCACACTCTCACACATACACCCATGCTCATACAAACACACACAAAGAAAAATGTGTATGAATAAACACACACACACACACACACCCACACATATCAACTTTTGTCTACTGATCTCCAGCCTCAAATAACCACGCCTGGGTCTGCCCAGGTCATTAAAACAGTCTTCACATGTGTGTGTGTGTGTGTGTGTGTGTGTGTGTGTGTGTGTGCTTGTTTAATACTATGCCTCAGGTGGGACAAAGGCCACTGGTCAAAGTCATGCATGTGTGCGCCTGTGTGCTTGTGTGTTTGTGTGTCTGTGTGTATGTAATAGCAGGTCTCCAGTAGAACAAGAAGAGGTCTCACCAGTCCCAAACAAGAGCTACTAATATCCCCTCAGTAATGATGGGAACGCTCCCTTCCCCATTTAACCTGCAGCTAAAAGCCTTATTACAGATCAGAGAGGTCAGACTCAGCTTCAGATGCTGGCCTCCATTGAAGATCTGAGGACGATCTCTCCTTTTTCATCAAGGCAATGGACTTTGAAATAATTTTAGAGTTATAGCTTCGTTAAAAACCACAAAATAGTATTGCACAGTTTAAAACGCAGAACAAATCTGACATGACAAGAGAGATCTATTATTACAACTTGAAAAAACTGCCAAAATCTTCTATCATGTTTCCACTTACCTCCGGCACATGTTGCTGAGCACTGGGAGCGTATGATGGCCCATGTATAATTGTGTTTGATGGGATTCCTCTTCTCATCAGCTTTCTTCAGAGTGTATTCCCAGCGTACACCTGGGTTCCAGCCTTGCAACAATATCTACAGGAGAGAGTGTGTAGTAAGAGCGATAAGACAAAGGATAAACAAATATATAGATGTAGGTAATCATGGGAAGTAAAGAAAGTAAGTTGCTGGAATGAAAGACAGAAGAACCCACACACATAAAAATAAATTGACATATTAAAAATGTAATATAAGTTTCTGTGTCTAAGGACCCCTAACCTCTATGACGAGTGTCTCATTAGTGGGGCCAGTTGATATGAGGCTCTCTGGTCGATTGTAGGGTCTCTTGTACTCAAAAATAGCTCCAGCAATGGGGTGTCTGCCTGGCCAGTCCACTGTCCAGTGTCCATTCAGGTAGTAGCGTCTCTGGGTGTCCCTTACAGACAGGTAGGAGCTGGACGCGTTCAGTTCCATTACACGAATGCTCCGAGCTCCTGCTGGGATGGTTACCACCCCATAGTACTCTGAGAAAAAGTAAAAATATTAAACAGTGTACATTACACACAGAGATTTAACAACAATTTATGAATAACAACCTCTGTAAATTAGTAAATGTGTAAATTCAACATAAAATCAGTTTAACTAGGGCAGTGTATTTTATTCTATTTCTAAAGCTGTATGTTTATAAGTCTTTCTGTGCTGCTATTACTGGCTTTTATTTCTTTTTACTGACTTTATTTTATTGCTTTATCAAATTTTAACTAGTGAGAGAAGCCTTGTGGAATTATTGGAATTATTGTATGTATATTTCCAGTACACACACACACACATATATATATATATATATATGCATATGTATGTGAATTTATTGTACCTGATAATGTCAATAAAGATCAGTCATTTATTTTTTAAACTGTGTATAAGCAATAAAATGCACCTTCTGTATTTGGGCTAAAAAAACAAATACACTGCTTTAAAACCTCTAAAATGTCATAAATGAAATCCCCAACTACACGAAATCCCCCAACACAGAGGATCTATACAATCAGCACAGTTTCAAGGAGTACACCCAAGATTTGTGTCACCAATTCAGTATCTGACCAAATGTCTCCCCTTCTGTTCCTGAGATACGTTTAATAATGTCCAGTTAAGTGTTTTATGCAAAACATTATGATGCCACAGTGAAGCTGACCTTTGACCTTTTGGATATAAAATCCCATCACTTCATCACTGTACCCTATTGGACATTTGTATTAAGTTTTGTCATAATTAGTGTATGAATTCTTGAGTTATGGCCAATAAATGTTTTGTGAGGTCACACTGACCTTGACCCTTGACCTTCGATCACCAAATTTTAATCAGTTCATTATTCAGTCCAAGTGGAAGTTTGTGTCAAATTTGAGGAAATTCCCTTGAGGTGTTCTGGAGATGTCCCATTCACCAGAAGGAGATGGATGCAAGGTCACAGTGACCTTGACCTTTGAGCACCAAAATCTATTGAAGATCTAAATGAGTTCATTGTTGAGTCAAAGTGGACATTTTTTGCCAAATTTGAAGAAATTCCCTCAAGGTGTACATGAATTTTGGTTTTCATGAGTATGAGATGGATGCAAGGTCACATTGATCTTGACATTTGACCTATGACCACCAAAATCTAACCAGTTCATTGAATCCAAGTGGATGTTTGTGCTAAATTTGGAGAAATTCCCTCAAGGCATTATTGAGATATTGCCTTTAAGAGAATGGGATGGACAGAAAGACGTACAGATGGACAACCCAAAAACATAATGCCACCGGCTACGGCTATCGCTGGGGCGGAGTCATAAAAAAACAATGAACCAAACAGTGTGACTCCTCTGACTTACGGTTGGTATAATGCTGCTTGGTGTACTGTCCTTTGTAGATCTTGCAGGTGGAGTTGTCTCCTTTACACACCCCACAAGCATCAGGCACAGCTGAGGAGCCCAGAACACGGTCACAGCCCACTCTCTGTGGGAGGAAAAAATCACTGCTTTGACAAAAAATAGATTATACACATAAAATGCAACATGATAGGAAATAAATGACATCTGCTGACATGACCATCATTTATTCTTTATGTGGTGACAGGTCAACATCTCTTTTTAACAACATTTAATGTAGTAGTGTCACAACACAGCAAGGGCGTTTGTTGATGTTCTCCTACTGCTAAATCCACTCTTAGAATTTACAGCTCAACTTCAAAGACTATACATATGATATCATCTAGCATTAACCCCAAACACTTTAAAATCATCATTCTTCAGTCAGACACTGTTACTGTTATTGTTACTGCCATACTGTTTGACATTTAAAAATATTACCTCACACAGTCCATCAATACAGACATTAGAGCTGTCCTGAGAGCACAGTGTCCCATCTTTAACTTTGCTGGCCAGGGCAAAGAAGAAGTCATAGCCTTCAGCAAAGCAGTACAGCTTACATACATCTTGATCTGGGAGGAAAGAAAAAACCACAGGGCCCAGAGGCAACAGGCAAATAGTTTACACCATGACATGGCTCGTTGGTAAATGTCTCTTTTATCATTTCAAATATTTTACTCCTGAGTAATTTTGAAGATGATTGGAGCAGTTGTCTCACCATCCACTCGAGTGTATGGCCTCCAGCTGTAGTACCATCCTCTGAACTGTCTGCTGTTGAACTCGGAGCACTGCTGCGCTCTGTAGTCAGTGGTGTTGGGGGGGCAATCTTCAATGTTGCAAAGCTTGTACGACCTGGAGGAGCCCTCACAGTACTTCCCTCCATATGCAGGTCTACAGAAAAGGATTGAAAAATATATCTCCATTTGTTGCACAATACCGTATGTTTGATATTTAGTATTTCACTAGAATAACATGAGTGTGTGACATGATATGTAACACTAGCAGGTATTGTTAGCTTGTATAAACTGGGTTGCAATGTATTAACATGAAATTCTGAGGAGGAAAACACTTTTGTTGCATTTGATCTGAGTGAGCAAAAATGTCTTGAATTACATATCACATTGAATTTCATTGTAATTCTGTGAACTGGCATGACTTACATGTGAGTATGCTTGCTCGTATATTTGGCAGTGTGTGTGAGTGTGCCTTTGTGAGGGCTTCTCCAATCACAGGTGTATGTCCCCGGGCTACGTTTCTTAAAATCCCTTCCATGGGACAATTACACCCTCTGTAAGCCCTCTAATCACATTGTCACTTATCTCTCTATCACTCTCAGATTCTTTCTGAATATATCCCTGCATTTCATCTTTCGCTATTTTAATCCCTTCTTCTTTTCTGTATTTGTCTCCCTTCCCCTTCACCACCATCTTCCCCCTTTCTCTCTCTTTCTCCTCGTCACTCTCTGTCTAATATAGCCCGCCACTTGTCAGGATCTTGGCATGAGATGATCAAGAGTAGGCCCCGGCATTTGGGATAGGGCCTCCCTTATTGACTGGCAGAGCAAATAATCCTGAGTGACTGATGAGTAGGGGGACTAAGTGAGCAGATAAGTGATGAAGCCACAGACCCATGTGAGGGATCCTCACTATTTTAATCACGTGTCTTAATATACTCTTGGCCTTGAGTCAAGCAACTGAGTCCGTTCCAAAGCATGACCACTTGATAAATCTTGTGTCCTGAAAATTACAGTAGGAAATGACGTATCAAATAGTTTTGCTCCGCTAGGCAACAACGAAATGATGAACAGTTCTAGGCCTGGTTTCACCTTTGTTTTGAGCTCTAAGATGACATAATTTGAGGAGCAGCAGTTACTGCTCCTGGATGTTGCTGACTAGAAACAATGTGTTACACATACTAGCAAGCATATCAGTCTTGACCGCATCGCTGTTGTGCCACAAATGATGATAAAGCACACCTTCAAGTGTAATATTGTGATTATACTATTACCTATTACCAGCAAAATAAAATATTTCATCAAAATGTATTCATGTCAAAGCGGCAATAAAAAAACTTTTTGTGACTGTTGTCTCATTTTCAATGAAAACACATGGGGTCTGACTAATAACTGGAAAACAATCAGTCATGTCAGTAGACTCCTATATGTAATGAAACCTTGTTAACTACCCCAGCAGGTAGGTGGAACCTCAGTAATGACCCACAGACCCTTTTTCTATTCCCTGTTGAGTCCGCTAGACAATTTGAACTTAATGCTTTCCAGAGATTGTGGGGTTTCCCAAACTAAATATATAACCTGATAAACACATAAGATTATTTAGCTAGGCTTGTTATGACAAAGATATCTGTTGACTTTTTTTCTTTTTTACATATACAGATTTAGCTACTACATCCACAAACGTCCCATGCATTTTTAAGCTGGTATAGCGCTGTGCCACCAGCACGGCTGATGGAGGATACCAGAGGATGCCAATAAATCAAGAGCAGTGTAAAATCTTAAAGTCAAAATGAATTTATCTTCACGGAAGATGAAGTTCGGTGTAATCATTTCTAAAATTCGTAACATGTTTTGTCTAACAAAACATTCCGCTTCTTTGTCTATATCTGACAGCACTTAGCCTTTCAAGGACAACTTTTTCACTGCGGTCACACTGCGATTTGCTGCACTCCAGGGAGGCATAAAAGAATAAGACTTACTCACTTAATCCAATGAATCACTCAGCATGTTGGAGAATTTCTGCAAATAAGGATGTTGAGTTCAAGTTCTCAAATTGTTCTTTTAAGTGAATCATTCTGTAAATGTTACTGCAATAAACAACCTATCATGAGCATTTGCTAGATTATTTGTTTATAAGATATCCCAACAACCCATTTTTACGTGGCTTTTTGCTAATCATTTTTCAGGTCATTTAAAATAAAGGACAAAAAATACTTAAGATTTATTAGTTTAATAAATACTGACTTCCAGTGTGCTTATAAATACTGATTTACATATTAGGCTTTATATATTCGGGATTGTAACAAGTTTTTCTATAGATTTTAGCCCATATATTTTAACACATATAAAGCATGTGTGTGTCAAGTATGTAACAAAGCAACAGCAGCAGCAGCCAGATGTTTGCGGTGCTGAAGTATTTCTGGTGAGACCTAAGCTATTTATAGAAACTTAGTTGCATACTGCCATTAAAAGTACAGTTGTTGAAACAGCTGGCTATAAAGACGCTGACTGGGATGTACTGACCTCATTCCTTGATCTCTGTAATTGATTGAGCTCTTGATCCAACAATGTGACATATCTCTCGTTTTTTTGTTTCATGTTCTCCTCATCCTCTTCAAACCATTCACCCAAACTAAGTCTGCCATATTAATCCAAATTAACAACAAAATGATCCATTTTTGACAAGAGACACATGCTCAAAACTCAACACAAGGCTAGACCAGGCCCTTGAAACATAGAACCCTAGGAACATAGGGATGACCCCTTGTTTGTTAGGGACTATCATTGTGTATATCTCTACCTGGGGTTGTTGCACTGCCTCTCTCGATAGGTGACTCCACTCTCGCAGCTTCGCGAGCAGGCAGACCAGGACGACCACTCTGACCACTGGCCATGTTGAGGCCTCGGGCCCTCATCACCCTGCTTCACACACTGACCCCTACGACACCACTGGAGGGAGAGAGAGAGAGATGAATTATGAGTGGGCGAGAGGGAGGCAGAAGAAGGGAGGCACATGCATGCACAGAGCAAAGTGTCCTAAAAGTGTCAAAAGCATACAGACTTTCCAACCAACCCTCCCCTTCATCATCTTTATGATGACTGCCTGTCAAGTCATAGAAGAGCACTGTATGATATAGCTTTCAGGTTTAACTGCTGTCAGAAAAGGTCTTGGTCCAGTCCTGGTTACATACTCACAATCTATCAGTGAAACTCCAGTTGTGCTGCTTTTTGGACAGCCTCTGCCTTGAGCTGTCATCAGCTAGAATTAACAGAGCTAAGCCAAACACAACTGAAATGTGGAAAAACTGTCTCATACCTGACAAGGATATTCTCCTACTGTGATAGACTGTCAAATGTTGCCGTACACTGTATATAATGTTTGGTTTATTTACCCTAAATTCCCCCTTTTTAATTTATTAAGCAAGAGATAGAAAACCAAGATAAGTAACTATAAAACATAAAAACAGGTTAAAATAAGTGCATAAGTCAATATAATAATGTTTCTTTAGTGCTGAAAAAGATTGTTTGAATAAAAACGAATAAATATCTGCCAAAGCAATGAGACAGTTCAGCTTCTTTCCAGTGCAAATCCAGTGTAAGACAGGGGTATCAGCCTTTTTGTGACTTGTTTATTTGTGTTCATATCTGGTGTCTGCCTCAGTTTTGAAAGAAGTGAACCAGAACAGACAGATTTCCACTACTTATTCTCTAAAGTTTTGCCCATCTTCTCCCAATTTGGAGATGCAAACTCCCCCTCGCAATCTGGCCTGGGGAGCGTGCAGAGAGCCGTGTACACACATGAAGTCACCAGCTGCTTCTTTTTACCCTACAGAGAGGAGCTTCAGTGGGGTTCACAATTACCTCCCCAGATACCACCACCCGTATGCACAGGAACCGCTCTGACCAAGTGGCTTTCCACCCATGAACATTCCCAAATGTGTTCCATGAGGCAACCAGGAGAGTAATATTAAACTAAATGGCAAGTTTTGTGAATACAGTTTGTATGAAATAATGGAGGTGCAGCAGGAAGCTCATGTCTCATACTCCTGAATCAAGTTATTTACTGTATGTGCCTCAAAAAATGCTGAGTCATTAACCAACCAATCATGTTTTCCAACAAACGAGCAGTACTTCACTAAAAATCCCTAAATGTAATGTGAGAATTCTTTGTCGAATCTAGACTCACTTAAAGTAACATTATGTCACGGGCTGTTCCCTGGCACAGGACTGAAATGGATTTGTGCATGTTGAGTTGACATCAGTCACAATATACTCAACTTCTCACTCTGGAGTGATCTCAAAAGCTTTTGCAAGCACACACACACTATGCACACATCATTCATGCATTAGGATTGATAGAGGGGCATATATTCAGCTGTTCTTGTTCTTAATATGTGTTCATGCCTGCCACGAGACACAAACTAGAACACACACACACACACACCCCTCTAACTAATCTCGCAGTCCTTGACTAAGAACTAGAACAGCTGATTTCCCCTTAGTTTTCCCCCTGCGGCTGAGTGCCACGGATTCCTAAGTGAGTCTGTCATTGTTTGTGTTCAGTTAATTGTCCCGTGGAGGGAGAGGGCGGGATTAAACCATCAAGTTCAATATATTGAGAAGCAATGTGGATGAGGGGCTGTCAGGGGAGAGAGGGTTAAGAGAGAGAGCAAGCCTTGGGGGAGAATCATCTTAAAAGAAGCAAGGAAAAAAACAAAGAATAAATAAAGAGCACAGATTGCTTTTTGGCCCGAGCCCAATGGCATATTTTTGCCACGTCAGCAACAAACCAATTGCAGCTGCTCCCTGAGGTAAAATAATGGAGGGAGTGTGGTACCTCTATCAAAAAGAGATATTTTATTGACACTGCACTCAAATGAACCTAAATTTAAAACACAATAAAGTCAGTCCAAACTCTTTGCATATAGGTTGAGTTATTAGTCTGCACTGGGAAAGAGACAGTAGTGTGTAAAAAGACACCATTAAAAGAAGTGCAGTGTCACTCAGCTCAAGGCCTTTTGTCTTGAAATGGCCAAACTGAGTGCACTACATAACACTAAAACACTCAATAAATGTTACTTTTATAATAGTATCTCCATCAATTCTGCCTGTTCGCCCTATGAAATCACTCTTTGTCCAATGCAATTTACTCATTCAGAGGTCAGTGGTAATACCTTGGGGGAGGAATCTATGCGTGTGTTAGACATCCTTTTACAAGCACTACCCCTTTTAAGCTAAATGTCACACAGTTGATTATACTAAGCAGCACACTGGGAAAAAAAATGCTGGGTCAATGGATGCCTTAAAGGGAAAATCCACTCAGAAATTTAATTCACTTATTTCATTGGTCTTGCGTAGTTGATTCTGTTAATACTGTGCAGGGAATCTGAGAGCTGTCACTTCCAATGTTCTTGTTTTTATTGTGCTGTTGTGCATGTTTTTTTTTTCACCAAAAGTGCAAATAAATGTTTGTGAGAGTCTCTTGTTTGGTGTCTTTCATTTGTGGATTTATTTGGCAAGATGTTGCCATGGAGCAGTGTGCTGGCAACAGAAGAAAAAAACATGCTGTCCTCATCTGACAAAACAGGCGTATCAGCTGCAAAATCATTTTGGCTCCTTTGGCGAAAAAGAAACAGAGGTTATCTCAGTGATGGCAGGATTAAAGGGTAACTCTGCCCCCTGAATGGATGGTGCAACAAAGACATGATTAATGACATCCTGAAGAAAGCAGTAATCTACATGTGCCTGCTAGCTCCTGGTAATGTCATTGGTACAACCGCTTGAATTGCCTCAAAGGCGATGGATGAAAAAGTCCAATAGAAATTAATGGGTTCCCATGCCAGTCATGTGATGCCACTCTTGAGGTGACAAAGCTTGTGAGAAAAATCGTGCATCCCTCTCCACCTCACACACACACACACACACACACACACACACACACACACACACACACACACACACACACACACACACACATATTCTAGTGCTTCCATCACAACTAAATGCGTAGCCCCAACCCTTACCATAACCCTAACCAAACATTAAGTGTAACTGATCATTAAAACCAAGCCTTAACCCTAAATCAGGCCTTTGACCAGCCAAAAATATTCTCACTTTCCAAAAGGGTAAGGTAAGGTAAGGTAAGGTAGAACTTGTCCCTGGGGGACAGTAGTCATAATTAAAACAAAACAGTCAGTACAATACATAACACACAGAATCCAGGATCACACACTGTCAGGGATATATCTTGTGGTCACCGCTGGTTGAGAAAAGCGATAGCAAACATAACAAGGCATGATCTGTGACGCTTAGTGCTACATTTAGGGAGGCAAAACCTCTGCCCTGAAAAAAAACATCTGAAACTCAACATGAAGGGGATGTTGAGAGTCTGAGACAATCTGTCCTCACTGTGTTGGTGATGTGTTTCAGTCCTCACTATGTAGCACGTACAAGCACACACACATACAAACATACAAATGCACGTGTTAAGTCACCATATCAGGGCCACAGGCAGAGCCTTCAGCAGCTGGCATGAACTTGGTCTCACACTTCCTCCCAACACGGTGGCACCACAGAGCCTTGCAGATATCCTGGAATGACATGGAAGAAATGCAAAGAGTAAGTTCCATGACACTGTTAATGTGCTCCGACTTTCAGAACTGGGACAATCACTATCCTTTGCACAACAGCTGTAAACAATGCTTGCTATGGGATGGACGATAAATTACCATCACATCATTATTTTGCCACAAGAGAGCCATTAAAACATGTTGATGGAAACCCACTGACATAGAGATTGTCTGAATGATGATCTTTTGGCAAGCTATCAGTGCACAGCAACCTTGTATCTCCAAAATATTTATGCTTCAGTAGCTAGGATAACAACATTTCTGAAAAAAAGCATGATCCCACAGGCAATGCATCAGTGAAAATAAAAAATGCACATCCATTGTTTGTGCAACAGGGTGACAAAATAATTAAATACATTGTTTAAAAAAAGCTGCAATTGGTATTTTCACACATTTTGTTTGGCTGACAAACAGTACACCTTATAGTCACATAATCTACAGATTTAAACACAGAGATAATACAATGAAATTACATGCATTAACAGGGCACAATTGACTTAACAACCATGTATGATGTCATGGCTGGTTTGGCTTGATGGTTTCTCAGCAGTGATCTGAAAGACTCAGATGGGAGCACCGGGTGGTTTCCCTGCTCACATTGCCTGAGAAACATGGACTGCTACTTTTTAACATGTCCACTCTATTACTATCTGAATGACTATATCAGATTTTGACAACTCAGTGCAGATGTTGACAGGCACCTCTGCCTCAGCTTGTTGCTGCCAAGAGCCACCATGGAATTCATCCCAAGGCCTATTTGTCCAGCTGTTTTGCTTGCTCAGGCCTTTTGTAGTAGTAAAAATGGCAGAGTGAGACTGGAGAAAGAGTAAGTAAGTGATGGAAGGAAAAGACAGAAAGAGGTGATAGAGTGAAACAGAACCTCAAAAGAGAAAAAGGGGAAAACACCCATACATATTATTTTGCTTTTTTGCTAGGGTAACCCAGCTCTATCTAACCACACACACCACAGAGAGTATCATTTGGCTCCTCCAGCGGTGCCTTATCTTGACAACACCCGCCAAAAAATTTCATGAATTATGAGTTCATTACACAATGAATGGTACCGCTGAGGCCGATTCTTGTAGTGTTTTTTATGAGCAACAAGTGTCTGGAAAGACAGTGAGCATGAGTGCTGCTTGGGGAGTTTTGGGTCCTGTGCACCTTGCCGCTACCAGGTGCATGAGCAAAGACAATACAAGACCAAAAACAACACCATGTGACACAGTTCTGCATTCCTGGTCCCCTGCTCTTTTATGTATGCCCAGTCACCCAGTTCCCAGTCAATATTTTCACATTCACACTGGTATTCTCCACCTCAGCACAAGTCACAACCACCTCATCAAGGCAACTCAATTCACCTGTTCCTCTTAACCTCACAGCCACTCCTTGCCAGATTGTTCCTCGTCACTCATTCAAGACTCTTCAGCACTTTATTTTGCATTGATTTCTTGTTGCTGATCCTGCCTACCTCTGACCTGCCTTCTGGTCCCAACCATGAGACCTGCTTCCACATCCTTGGTTCCTGTTTGCCTGTGGATGCTTGACGTTACCATCCTACAACAGTGCTACAGTGTGAGTGCTCCAGTCTGCATACCTGTGGTTTCTTGCAGTCCAGAGATTTTCTCCAAGTCACCACACTCACTCTTGTGTGTGCGTCCTGTGAGTATTTATCTGTATGCTTCTCAACCCTTCGGTTGGCCTTGAGTGACCTTCTGCCTGTCCCCTACTGATTGTTCTGCTTAGACTGTGTGCTTATCTGGTTCTGGATCTTCTGCCTCCGAAACTTCATCCCCTGCCTGCTCTTCCACAATACCTGCGCCTGTTATAGAATTGAACTGTGTTTGTGGTTGGTCTAATGCCACTGCTCACTCGCCTGCCTCTTGGCCTGTATCAGGACTTTGTGGAGTGTATTATTATATTGTGTGTTGTTTACCTGCCCTGCACTGTACCTGTTGAGTTGTTATAGTAAATGTCATTACCAACTTTCCCTGGTTTCTGGTGTGCTGCAACTGAGGCCTAATACCACCCCTTACACCATGAGGGAGCAATTCTCAGATATCTTATAGATGAAGTGGATGTTGTGATGTTTAAATGACCGGGATAAGTGGGACACCATGTGCTGATACCATGGGTTCAAATCCAGCTAATAATCTTTGTGGCATTTTGAAGCCTTTTTCCCAGATCTTTTCCACCGCGCTCTTCAATAAAACAGAAAACCCTCAAAAGTAATCTTAGAGAGAAAGAAAGAAAACAAAGACTTTTCTTGTCTTTGTCTTGTTGCCAGTCTGGTCCCAAAACTCCATTCCATCCGGGGGGAAAGTCAGTAATTGCATTAAGAAGCATTAAATCTTCATCCCATGTCAAGTGCTGATGTTTTTAAGCAGCGTATGAAGGCAGAGTAAAAGAAATACTGAGGGACAAGTCACGAGTGGCATCATTCAGAAAAAGTTTGTCCCTTTCAGTGTGCTACAGGAACACCATTGTCAGATTAAATAAACTGGATAAAAATGTGGTGTACACATGGCGCACAGGCCTGAATTACTTTTGAGAAATGTTGTATTTTAGCATTTCAGGTCATTGTGCAACAATGCACCAGTAACTTTACGTCTTCTAGTAACTGGCCAAATACTTAAGTCTGACAGTTTAAGATTTCTATCTGCATGCAGGTCAACATGGTGGCCAATTCATTTTGGGGTTAATTAGTTTGCTGACAGAGCCCCTGGCTGCAGTCAAATAGTCCTTTCTGCATATGAAGGTTCCTGAGTGAAATGACTTGGAAGTATCTGAGTGGCATCCGCGATAACAGTTGGTCAAATTCTCTAAATGATAAGGAAAGGGGCTTCAATGCTTCCTTTCTTAACTTCCTTAGAATATGATACACTTTACCATCCTTTGCCTATCTTGCCTACCTTGCATACATTTAACAATAGTTTTTATATAAGCATACTAATTGGGAGTCATATGGATAAATATGAGCGGACAGGAGGGTGAGATTGAGCAACCAATTCTCAATGTGCCAACCATTTCATTACACTTTTGTGATGTGTAGCCTGTATTCATTTTAGAATTTAAACCATAATGAAGTGATGTTTTTTACTGGGTTGTTCATGTTTATAACCTGCATTAAAAACAACATGGTACAAACACACAGGATGAATTATCCAAGGTGCACTTCCAGTTGCGGAACATAGTAGTTTCATCACGGCACACCCATGCCAGTAACATACGCTGTCACCTATGTCGTCAGCACCGCGGTTGTCTTTTCTTAAGTCCCTATGAATTCTCCTTGATGTGTTTCTCTGACTTCATGACATTTTTCATCAAGGTTAAGGCAAGCATTTAGGAAAAGACATAGGATGTAATTTTTCTGACTATTCGACCGTGGTCCATGTATGTGTGCAGGGTCAGACTAACCTGCAAATGTGAGCTGTGTCAGATGACTCGCAAATAAACTACTGTCTCAAAAAAACAAAACAAAACAAAATGTCTATTGATTCCTATTTTTCTGAAGGGTAGGTGCATCTTCAGGGTGAGAATCAGGTGGGGTACCATGTTTGGACCCATGAAGATCTCTAGTCCAGATGCAAGAACAACAGTCACTTAAAATGTCTTTACAGTGCCATTGAACACTGAAGTAATCTAAACCCTATCTAGACTCAGGCATGGTATCTCAAACAGTAACATCAGCAATAATGAGACAATGGGAGAGCAACAAGGAGAGATTCCCATTGGCAACGCTCCAGTGTATATTTAGTTATCCATCCCAGTGAGTATTTCATGGGCAGAATTATAACTCTCCCTGTTTATTCAGTGTGTGTGTGTGTGTGTGTGTGTGTGTGTGTGTGTGTGTGTGTGTCTACCTCATTGCCCCATCCTGCTCTCAATGTCTTTCTCTGTTTTTTCCGAGGGAACAATTGCCACCACATTGTTTTAAACTAATTAAACACTCAAGTTTGAGTGTGTGTGCTGGGAAAACCCCAGAGGCAATTGCAGCATGGCATGGGGTTTTAACTAATTTCTAAAATTCGCTTCAGATGGCATAATTGAGAAAAAACAATTTTACCTTCTTAAAGTCGAGGGTGCAGAGTTTGGCCTTCTCCCCAAACTGCCATTTACACTGCGTGTCTGCATCATATAGCTCTCCAGGCAGCTTCTCAGGGTACCGATACTCCTCGACAGCTCTGGGTTCATCTGATAAGCACAAAGCCTGGGCAGAACTGGAGGAAAGGAGAGGAGAAGAAAAGAGGAAGTAATGGAAAAGTAGGTAATGAAAATGAGAGATAAAAAGAAAACAGAGGACAAGGGGAGGAGAGCGGAGGTGAATCGGTCAGCAGAGGACAGGAGAAGGAAAGGAAAATAGCGAATGAGAAAGTAAAAGGAGACGAATTAATCATCTTTTAACAACTTTGGTTATAAACAACAGGCACGCAGACATGAACAATTAAACAGATTCAGTGCTTTGTCAGTGTAATGAAGCTGGTATATAAGGCACCATGCTGTGCACACAGAAATTCTCCAAAACAGGAAACACCAGTCCATGATGCTCCATTGTTTCCCACTTTGGGGATTACCATAAAGTGTTGCTATGGTAACATAACAAGTTGCCAAACTCCTACCCTGAGAGTAATGGTTTTAATACATCAGAGGCTCAATTATGACAGACATAAAAAAAACAAAACTTGCCCATATCGCTCATATCCTAACACCAGCAGGGGGTTTCCAATGTCAACTGATATCACTGGTTACCATACAGAGATGTTTTACAGCTTACACACTGCAGTCAGGTGGAATATAATACAAAAATATGGTGGAAAGAGCATGAAAAGGCAAAATATGTTGGAAAGTTTCATCGTGCAAGTGAGTGGTCATGATTGCTTTAGCAGAGTACATTTGTGTGTGTGTGAGAGTGTGTGTGAGAGAGATCTTCTATTGCTTTATAGGTCCTATGTGTCTGAGAACAATGTCTGTTCTGCAAGTGCAATATTCGGATATCCTACATTATTCACATAATAAGGTTTCTGAAAAATACATTACATTTACAGTGTACGCACATCAGCAGGCGCACAAGCAGAACCCGTAGGCAAGTGTGCACGCTCTCAGGCAGTCACTCACTAATGAAGTCCACAAGTCCAAAGTAGCTCATTTGCAGGATCCCCTTAAGAGGAGTTTTCCCTGATGGCACTGTGAGAGGCTGAGGACAAAATGTTTTCCCAAAATTTAATCTGTAAACACTGTTTGCCACGAGATCATCAGCTGGGGATAAAAAAAAAAGATAAAAGCAAAAAATAAAATGAAATAAATGGAAAAAAAGCAACCATTCTTTTCTAGGATTCCCTGCAGATCTCCTGACTCATCTCTTCCAGATAAAAACTATTGGGCATTTTGTTTTTATTCACCATGGTTTGTTGCTTTAGTAAACACAAAGACAACAAAATGATGTTAGGTGGCAAGTGCAAAAGTCCCAAAGTACTTGATGACAAATATCAGTCACGAAAGTGGCAAGAAGAAGAGTGATCACAGGCGTATTCTGATCTAAAGCAGCCAGTTGACTTAGTTCATCATAAATATGGGGAAACAGCTAGCCTGGCTCTGTCTGCATGAAGGTAACAAAATCTACCTATGAGCACCGCACTGACTAACACACTGTTTCTTGATAGTTTAATCTGTACAAAAACTGTTGTAAAGTTGTCTGGTTAGTTGCCAGAAAGTTACTGGTTCAGGCCAAGAAGTAGTCTGGCACATAAACCTCCATAAAACGGCAAATTGACGTTTTTATGCTTCGGTTTTTGTATGGATTTCGTTCAAAAGCATAATATAATGTGCTCTTCTGTGAGCTTTAGAGGTCACTGATTAACATCGTTTTTGCTACCTTTGTGCACAGCCAGGCCAGCTGTTTCCTCCAGTTTCCAATCTTCGTGCAAAGCTAAGCTAACAACGTGCTGGCTCCAGCTACATACTTTTCACACAGACTTGAGAGCAGCATTGATCTTCTCATGCAACTCTTGGCAAGAACACAAATAAGCATGTTTCCCAAGATGTCACAAGACAAGAGCATCTACAGGAGACACATAGATGTCTCCTCAGATGTTTGCTATATGTTGACCAATGGGCCACAATGTGCCCTTTGGGGCCTGTCTGACCCTGAGAAAAGAAATGGGACCTCAAGAGAATCTTGTAACTTTCATGTATCACTGACTTTCAGATGGATTTCACCAGTGCTCATACAAACAAAAACAGTTTCAAGTACTTCGAAGGGGATTTTGCTTCCCCCGCCATGAAAGTTGTCCATCCATTTTAGGCATGACAAAGAGCTCAGATAAAGCGTCTGACTATACATACAGCATTGGCACAGACCTCTCTGTCACAGCCGACTGAGGAGAGGCAGATTTAGAGTGAGTGTGATGTAAACTTTGTTGGCTGACACAACACTCCCCCTCCATAGCAGATGAAGGTAGAGACATTTAGGAGCCTCAGTTAACTCGACCAGACACATTTAGCCAAAAACATTTAAATATCATAACATTCTGTTGATTGCAATTAGGAAAACGTACAGCATTTCAGCATTTTTATCATTCAGTGATTATACAGGAAGACGACCCTTGGTTGTTTCAGCGGTGCAGAGATCCCCTCCACGTGGCCTCAGGGGGTGATGGGAGTTTAATATAAGGCTGACAGGCCTAACAAGGGTGAGGTCACCCCAGCTCTAATAACTCAGCGAGGAAATACACTGTCTGTCTCCACCACTCTGAGTGGGGAGACCTGACAGTTCAGTTAACACACTGGTAAATTTAGTGGCGGGCACTGGCTCTGAGCTATCTGGTTTCAAGCACACACACACATGCACAGACACATAGAAACACGACCAGACACATGGACGCTATGTCTGTGATGCTTGTTTTGCTCGCTTGGATGAGCAGGCCGCATGCATGAAAACGCAGCTATTGCACAAACACAGACATGACTACCTCTCTCGCACACTTTCACTCACATGTTCCTTGACACATAACACATACAGTGTGCAGTCTGTAAAACAACACTTACAGGAGAATAGCAGCACCACATATCACTTAGTTGCTATGTCAGCTATATGTTTCAGCCTCTCACACACACACATACAGTGGGCCTGCTTGTCCTTGCTTTTGCAGAACAAAGCAAGTCCCATAATAGTTCTAACATGAGTGCAGTTTTTGCTTGGAACTCCTTGGATCAGCGTTTAAAATTGATATATCTGTTTTTCCTTCAACACATGTTCATCTATCAGTAACACATGTTGAATAATATAAACACAATGCATGTTAAAAATGGCCATTGCCAGGGGAATCAAGCTTTAATAATTCTATTTTATAAACTAATACAGTGCTTTATGCCTTTGTTGCATGAGCTCTTAACAAAGGCTTGCATGAGGACTTACTCGTTACTCATCAATGTGCCATATGGATATGATGTAGCTCTTATGTTGTGAAAAGTTAATGAGACTCTTCAAGCAGTGATACCCATAAACGTCATTATTAACAATAAGTGCTTCTTAAATCAATCCTTTTGGCATTGTTTTAGCACCACAACAAAAGCATAGCAGTAATAGAAATGTGCTTACTTGAGGAAGCGGCTGAGGTACTGGCGGCTGCAGGCAGACCAAGAGAATATGCCATTGTGACCGGCTAACGTAGGAGACATGATGTTGCCTTCTGACTTCTTACAGACGTTCCCTTCACCATCATGGACCATTCCAAAACTGAGGAGTGAAAAAAAGGTATAACGTGTTTTCTGTGTTAAAGTTAGAATAGAATATATCTTTATCTTTATTGTCCACCAGGGTAGAAATATGTCTTCCGCTCACCAAGCACAAAAGACAACATTGTAAGAAACAGACAAATAGTCAGTAAGACAAGCATGCAAAGTCATTACAACACTTTCTTGAGTTAAGGATACTGATGACAAAGTTATGGTGACAGTGTTTCACAGTCATGGATCCATACTGTTTGATTCACCAGCTGAAGATAGCTGGCTGTACCATGTAAATTCGACTGTAGCAAGGGTGAGCAAGCAGAAACATTGCATTACTATTGTGTCTATCAGTCCATTTGTCTGTCTGGAGCTAATACTACTGGTCCTATCAACCTAATAATAATAACCCTAAATATTTTTTTGTTCATAACTGTATGCTCAAGGAGCTCTCATGGTTGTGGTGATCACAATATATGAAAATTCAGTTTCACTAACTACCCTGTTTTATACCATCATTAACGAATGACTCTTTATTCCCCCTACCTGGCCGCTAGGGGCAACATATGATCAGCAACATCACAGACATTGTCGTGGCTCAAAAACTGACATCCATAGGAAAGTTTGTTTTCTTTTTGGGTCAAATGTGGTTCACAGGTCCATTCTGAAAAGACCACACTTGACTACTTGACAGAGACAGCAAACTAGCTTGATGACATGGCCAAACACAAGTATGACGCTGAATGTGTTAAACTGTGTGGACCTTGAACTAATGACTAAAGACAAATCTGGAACCTGTGGATGGACCAACCACCGGGCTACATGACAAAAATACATTTATGCTCACAATCATTTCATTTCTATATTTCACATTCAGGGCCTGTTAGCAGAAGAAGAACTCAATCTGCTCTTTGAAATGTGCCACAGCTCTGTCACAAATAGAATACACACATATTTTTCTATAAGTTTACTGTGGCACCTACTTAACACACCATACTTCATTTTTCAAAACATTCTTAGATGCACACATGTATTTTTAGAATTATTTTTTAGTTCATTTTATGTCTCTAATGTAAAGGCAGTACAGAGATGACAGAAAACGAAGGGGAGACATGTAAAACGACATGCAAGAAAGGCTTGTGGCCGGATGCTGTGGTTATGGTCGAGGCTTTACCTCCGCCACCCGACATCATTTCCAGCACTCTTTAAAATTTTGTCATCACGCGACCATGAGTGATGGAAACCCTTACTTGTGTCCAGATTCATGGGCGATGGTGAATGCCAGACCCAAGCCTGTGTCCTCATTAATGGTACAGCTCCGGTACTTGCTGCACATCCCACTAATTGGAGCAAAACCTGAAAAAGCAGTGATTAAATTTTACATCAGTAGTAACTCAGTCATCCACCACAGACTGTACTTGATTGATTATACTATAATACTCCTACTTTACAAAAAAATGGACCTTTTAATGTTGCGATGCATTAGCAGGGCAAAACCAGGAGGATTCTCTCAAAGCAGAAAACCTGAGTCTGAGCTAGCTGTGGGCTGTAGGCATAAGACATAGGCCTATCAAACACCCCATAACTGGGTTAAAACCCCTCCACATGTTAAAATATGGGACTCTGTGGAAACATTCCTAGATCCCCCGCTACATCTCATGTCACTTTAACATTCTCTCTCTGTCTTCACTTTTTTCTCATATCTCTCATTCTCTATTAAACTCCCTTTTACTATTCAGCTTCCTTTTATGCCTCTCTCCGTCCATTCTCTTTCTGTCCCTCCTCCACACACACACACACATGCACACACAGCACCCCTGGCTTGGAATCAAAAAGGATAATACCCATGGGGGCCTCCCTTAATGTTTTTGTCTCGGTGTCTCAGGGAGAATTTAGCCTTGTGTTTTGTTATTTTACAGCACTAAGTCATTCACCATAGAGTGCAAAACCCCTGAAGTAATGTTCTCATGTACATGGCTAATGTGAATAATGATATTTAACACAAGAAGGCAGATTGACTGTGAGAACTGCCATTTAGTTCCTTTTTTGTGTCAGGAAAGAGGTAGATCATTGATGTTATATACTGATTTTGAAATATGGAGGAAAACACTGCGGGATAGGGCTGTAACTGTAATGCAAATAAACTGTGTTTTATACTGACTGGTAGCAATAATGGTCATTTTGCTTTGCTCCTTTGGGAACTGGTCAGAACTAACTCTTTTCTGACTACACACACACACGCACAAACACACAGACCTTTGAACTGGGCTTTCATAGCAACGATTAGGGCTAATGCTAGCCTCAACACTTTGAAGTCAAAACATAAGCCTGAGGTTTGAAGGGAGTGTGTGTTTTCTTGTACGTGTGTGTGTGTGTGTGTGTGTTTGAGTGTGACTGTGTTTCTCTGGGACACACAATTGAAGTTTTTTCTCACAGTGCGGAAGACAACAATGTGTTCGCATGGTCATTACCACAAACAAGCTGTGGTTAGTTTGTTAGATGGCTTACACTCACGATGACTGAGTGTATGTTGAAAGTAGACGAGGTTGTTTTGTACGGATAACAGCTAAGGAGCACTTTTTGGATGTTCTGTGATTTAAGTGAAAACACAATTAGTGTGGCTCATTTTCTGAACTTAAATGCAATAACACAGCCACGAATAGGTTTCAGATTTGACCTTCTGATTATGCTTTTTGTGCTCATAATAGTTACTATTTTTCTTGCTGTAAAACTTGTTTTTCCACATACACAGTGTGTGATACTATGGGGCTGTAAAGATCTGAAAGCTGCAGAATTTTTCGACATCTGGTTTAGCTGATGTGACTCTCGGTCACATCGTGTGACAGAGAACAGGGACACCTTCCCAGAGAAAGACAGACAGCAACAGAGAATGACATATATTTCCATCAAAAGTAGGAACCAAATACAAAATAGGGACAGATGGCATTTGAGTGAGTGCCATGAAAAATACTCTTACTTCATTAGTTAAAAATTTGGATCACTATTTCCTCTGGCACTTGCATTTTCTGGCATATTGTAACCTTAAGGCATTTTGTAACTGCAGGATCTACTTCTAAATGCTTGAGATGTACCAAGAGTGTCACAGGGTTCATTCTTCCAAGAGCAGATGTCGAGTCCTGTAAGGAGGATGGCATGGTCGTGGTGTCGGCCCTCTCTGCCTCCCAGAGTAGATTGCCAGTGGCAGAAGCTGTTCAGTGTGTGGTCTGCATGGTGGTTGATCACCAAGCCATCCTGTGAGATTAAACAGATAACAGAGGACAATATTGTCTTTATGGAAGGAGGCTGTGAGCACAAAGTGTTAGGAGTTTAAACAAGAAAAACGTCAGTCAAATTAAATAACATTACCCTCCCTCTGCTTTGACAAATACCAATTCCTGGTCCTGACAATCAAATACCGAGCTCTTTAGAAATATGTATGTTAAAGGCAACATAAAGATGTGGGAAGGGACACTGATAAAAAAAAAGTTGCCTCTAGGAGGACGAACCTCTGGGACATTTTTGCCATTTTTCACATTCCTCCCACTGATAATTGCCTCTTAAGGAAGATTGAAATCTATTAACATCACAGGTGGATGGAAACCAGAATCCGTTCTCCTCGGTCTGCTTGACTCTTTTTCTCTGACAGTGCCCCACCTGTTTCGCTCTGCCTCCGTCCCTCTCCCTCTTTTTTTCTCTTGTACTCAAGCTGTCCTTCCATCTCCCGCACTCCACGAGAATTTCCCTCCTAAATCTGGCAAAGATCCAAGGGAATGTACACCCTATAATTAACCACTGTAAAAGTCCTCAGTAGTTAGCACGACCCCGGGAAAATCTCTGAGAGTCCTAAGAGGTCTGGACCTTCAGGCACACAAACAAATAAACAAACGAATGGTCTGTTTTTTGGAGTTTTGCACTCCCTTGGTGTCTGTAGCGCCATGATTTGTAGAGCTAACACAGAAGGACACACAGTTACTGGTATTCTTGAGGTCCCTTTGGGCGTATGAATACAGAGCACTTTCTGTGAGAAATTTCCAAACCCATTTTAAAGTGCAGACATCAATCACAGTGTTTGCTGAATGAGAGGTTGGATTTCTGGGCACCTGTTGGTTTTCACCTGACAGTGCTTACAGGTTTTGAGATGCTCACCTGCTCTTCATCCAGAAGCACGAGGCCAACTATCACGATGTTGATGTTCCCTCCTATCGTGCCATCTTTGAAGAGACTGGAGACCTAGAGGGCACACAAACAAACCTTATCACATCCTATTAAAATACTGTTCACAAAAAAAAAGATCTGTCTACAGCCAACCTATCAAAGTCAGGTTACAATAACAATGTGTATACCTTGTTGTCAAGGGGATACCTTCTCAAAATCAACTTTGACAATAGTTAAAGTTTTGTCAGTTTTGGTTACAAGACAGTCAGGGATTCTTCCTGAACACAGGCACTGCTATCCAGTTAAACCTACTGTAGTCTGGAGTGGGGGAGGTGAGCATGAGTTTTGAACATGTGTTTGTTTTTAGAGAACTTTGGGTGGATAGATTAGGTCAGTGAAGTGACATTTGAAGTGTTATTCTGTCTTCAGACATGCAAGATCAGTCTTTAAAATATTCAATTTTGGGATAAAGTACTTCTTCAAAAAATATCTGGCCTACACAGTGAGATTGTCATGGATATTTTTGTCCATGGGTGAAGCTTACTAGCACTATATTGCAGGCTGTTCTCATGCACTGTTAGTACATATACGTATGAAAAGTAATCCCACGTAATCAGGATCAGGCTGCAATCGCGTGACAAATGTGCTGACGGGAGTAAAGGAGGAAGTAGTATAAAGAGTGAAAGCTGTGTAAGGAGGCAGGTTGAGTGGTAGATTGGTCAAACAAATACAGGACTTCCTGGAGACTGGTGTTCGTGTGTGAAACCAAGTGACCTGTGAATTATTTTGAGGTACACCGTCACCATTGATTTTTTTTTTGTTTGTTTGTAACTTTTCTTGGTGAATTAAGTAAGTTCAGTATGTAACAACATTAAGTACATAACGTGATGACACCATTCGTGGGGTGCTAATTTGTTAGAAATCACACTAACTGTTGATATGCTAAATGTTGATACTGTTATACTTATGATCCATGCACTCTTGCTCCATGTAGACACATAGAATAGAGAAGTCTGTCATATGTCAACTACATGAGACAACACACCTCGCGACATTGCTGTAGAAATAAAACACAAACCCCTTTTGATGGTATCGGTGAGGTCTGACAGCCACAACTGCTGTTTTCAATTCGGCTTCTCTTTCTCACACGGATATCTGACCATCAATCACAACACTTTAGGCTTTGAAAGTGGACCCCTAATCTTTTGCTGTTGTTCCCTCTGTCTTTCTCTCGGGCCCTGTGAATACTTCAGGTGCCACTCACTAAGCCTTTCCCCCACCCTTGGAACACCCTTATTCTTTCCTTATGATCCTGATGTTTGGTCTTCCTCTGCACTGACTCACGAGAAGACACATGGCTATGGTTTGTTACCAAATTCGAGCAGAACCCAGAGGTCAGAGAGGCAATCAAAACCATTTTCTTAAAGTAAGATCTCCTGGAACACCAGTGTCTGACAGAGCTCCAGATTTGCAGAATTTAAAAGATACAGTGATTCACTGTGTTTTCACTGCCTCATAGAAAAAAACAATCACTGGTATCCATAGAGCCTCAGTGTTTTGTGGTACATAATGTACACTGTGTTTTTTTAATTTGTAATTTGTGGCGTAATTAACGCTTCTGAAGTCTTTCCACTCTGCCTTGAAGAAAACATAAATCTACGTAAATGCTGGGACGGCATATCAAATTTAACTTTTAACAAATATTAAATAACCCTTCAGAGACCCATGAGAGCTGGCAGGTGGGGTAGGGGGTCGGGTGTTTTCTGTGAAACTCCATACTGTATTTAGGTGACTCCTCTGAGGCGGGCTGTGACCGCTCCAACTTGGTTTCTACTAGAGGGAACTATGTTTTCAAAATAGATGGATTATCTTTGGATTTGTCAGTCAGTCATTAAGTAGCAAAACGAGCATGACGGAATTTGCTTGCAGATCAGCTGAGAGGGACGGGGGAGACACTGTGAGCGTTGCGGCTATGATCTCAGCCAGGTATCGGTTTCATGTTTTTAGATATGCTCTCTCTGATAAGTAAGAATGGAGGACAGGGGTTTCAAGTCACTAAACCCTGAGCCATGGCAAACATCATATTAATTTATGAATGGCTTCCAAATCAGTCTCGGCTGATGCATGCCCTTTACATGCTACATAATGACAACTGTGAGGTCAGGCTTAGGTTTGGTAAGTGTATAACATGCCAAAACTTCATGTGATGAGAGGAAATATGTCACCACTAACTGAAAGACTTTGTTGCACTGCTGTTAAATCCACATGGAACGATGTTTTTGTAAGCTGATGCATTGCAAGACTCTCCTTCCTTAAATAAAGTTGAAACACATGGCGTTGCAAGTAGAAAAACCAAGCAGCAAACTCCAGTGCTGGAAAAGAAGCCAATGCAGATATGCCAGTTCCTCAACTGGCTCCAAGAGTAAGTAAATCCCATGCGGCAACCTACGGGGCTGAAAAATGAAGCTAACATGGAAGTGCCAAAAACTGCAGTTCCTCAAATGGCCACTCGAGGCTGGCTCTAGAAGCCAGTTAATCCGCATAGAGCCCCTTGTTAAATTATCCAATTTTACAGCAGAAATGAACATGTTTACAGACTGGTTTTGGTCTCGATAGCTAATTTCCCCCGTCATGACAACAGGACAGGGACTGAATTATCATATAACTCACTTATTTACATTTTATTATGGCTAAAGCTTCACATATCTAAGGCAAGCTGCTTGAGTGACAGGCTGTCTGCCGATAGTGTCCTCAGCCTCTCAGTCAGATCCTCTCCTCACTCTTCCCCAACTCCAGCCTCTCGCCTAAATATGGTCACTTCTGGCTCCAAAAAACAAAGATGGTGACAGCTGAAATGCCAAATTCAAGGCCTCAAAACAGGAGTCCACAAACCAATGGGTGATGTCACAGTAGCTATATCTGTTATTTTTTCAGACTATGGTCAATGCCCATAGACACCCATGTTAAACCTCTCATCCTTACACCAGAAATAAACATGTTTACAGCCTAGGACAGACAAAACAGTTTTGGTCTCTGTAGCTAATTTACACCTTAACCATGGCGTAACCCCAGATTCACAAAGCAAAGCCGTAGCTGTCACAATATCAGAGTTTTTTCAGTTCATAGAAATTAATTGTAAAATTTTGGTCACCTAAAAGTCTTGTTCAGCTTTTGGTTGTATAACGTTATGGTCACTTCTGGTTCCAAAAAAACAAGAAGGCAATGGCCAAAACGCAAAACTCAAGGCCACAAACCAATGAGTGATGTCACATTGGCTACGTCTATTACTTTACAGTCTATGAGGAAAACATATTCTACATCTCATTTGTTACTCATAAAAATAAGACTGGGAGTCAGCAATGCTAGCTGCTCTTTGAGGTCTTTTGAGCTAAATGCCAACATTCACATACTAACATGTCCACCATGGCAATGTTTACATGCGGACGTTTAGCAGGTATAATGTGGACCATACTCCCCATCTTAGTGTAGCGTATTAGCATGCTAACATTTGCTAATTAACACTGAACAGCTCCTATGACATTCATCACTGTACTTATAATCAGGTTTCCCTCACCATATTAAGCACAGTAAGAACATATGTGGTAATGTTCTCATGGCCGTGGTTATCCATCATCTTCCTGTCCACCACCACCAGTGTCTCCACGTTCAGCTTCTGATTGCCGTGGCTCTTCATGAGCACAGCTCTTTTGTTCCTCGGGATGAACTTGTACTCATCTGGAAGGATAAAGACATCCTCTCCTGGAGGTTTGGGCATGTCTGAATAAAACAGGATAAAGGAGGTGAAAATTTAAAAAACTAATTAATTGTTTTGAATGAAAACATATACAGCAAATACAGAACAAACTGAATGAGGCTTTATGAAACACACTGTGGCTGCAGAGTGAACATGACTATTGCACAGTAAAGTGGGTTGTAAGTGACTGATGAAAGAAAAAACAATCATGCATATAATAGCAAGTTAATAGCAGCTATGACGTCCATTACAAATATACAACCCTTCCTCCCCACAGATTATGTTAGTGCATTACTTGAAATGAACCTATAGCCGAATGGCCAACTTTGACTGTGAGTGTTAACCAGCTATTCTGGCAAGTAGCTGACAACCATTTTGGATGATTAACTATACTCTTACTTTCATGAGCTGATGTCATGCATTAACTGCAAAATGATATTTTTTCTGTTGTTGACCCTGGCACTCTCAGTGTTATGCTTAAGTAAAGTGTGAAACTACAGTATGTGGCTGTACATTTGCAGCAACTACAGCAAGTCAAATTTTCTCATATATGTTCTATGAAAGCTTTACATTGACATTACTAAAAGCAAATCCATTTTGCTGTCAGTGTAGTCACCACAGAGACCTCTGATATTCATAACACAATGCTATATGATGATGGATAAAGGCCGTTTCTTGATTCATTACAAAAGGCAAATGTATGTATGAACCTATCTCTGTTTTAATCCACTTGCAAACTTTGTTAATAAAATTAAATTAGAATGGCGCCCAACATTAAGTCAGTGTTTTATAGATAAGATTTTTTTTCTCTAAAGGAAAGCTGTAAAAATTATGACGTAAATTGCAATGAATTCACAATACAAGCTCATTGTGGAAACTTATCAGCACTTTGTTAAAGTGAGCATGTGACTCACTAAACACACTTAATCTTGACATCAAATGCCCAATGCCCTATTTTTAACTCTGCGTTTGATGCTGGGTTGCCTTTGGGAAACACGCCTCACATCCATTCTCACTTCTTCACATGAGGTCAATAGTACATACAAGTCACAGCAAAGCACAGCCTAAAATTAATGTGTCCTGTGACGTTATCGCCTCAAATCTGCACTTTCATGTTTCCAGGTTATCAAAACCCTTTACCTATCACTGCTTGGTGATGATAAACTATAAAGGCTAGAAAGTTTGCTTACATAGGCAGACAGCAGGTGAGCGACCAAAGTGCCTTTTTGACTAAAACAAGGCACAGGTGTTCCGTGATGTCATCCTATGGGAATGTAAACATCAGTGTGTTTTCACATGGGACAGCTGGGGTTCTGCAGGGTAATAGTGGTGGTACCAGTCCAATGCCTGTGACCCTCTTTGTCGAATGACCCCCGTGACACCAGCAATGTTAACTGATCTTGTGGTAATTTCTTGAGAGCAAACATTTGTCACAGTGTGAAGTGAAAATATAAAACACTTCCCTTAACCTTTCACAGGTCATGTCACTAATGTCACCAAAATATCCATGTAGACTGAGATAATATTCCTCTGAGGAATCATTTGTCATCACGTGAAAAACAAATCAAAACCGCCCCTGAAAGCTTCCCGGCTTCAGGGTCATTTTACACGGAAATTTACCAAACATGCTGATTTGCGATTATGTTCAAGGGTTACACGATCTCCTCCGTTAAATTAGACTGATGGGAAAAAAAGTCGAGAATTATAACTCTCTTGTTAAGTCACTAAAAACACACAATCTCTGTCTAATGATGTGTAATGACATAACGTTAGCACATAATGTGTTACCTTTAATGTAGTATGACAAATAATGCACCATGTGTAGTATGTTGCATGTAATATGGGAACATATTAATGTTCGCGCTGTATAGTCTCTGTGGTCTCCTCACACCAACCAACCACAGCCCTGGGAGGTTGACTGTTCACACAGTTAACCGGACATGTCAACAAATGAACTTATTATCAAATGTCAATCTTTTTTCTTTCCTCTGTGACACTGTAAGTGATGTAATAATAATTCTTCGAAACGTGGTTTGAGTTCAAACCACTAATTTAGTTAAATCTGGAAATTTGAGAATGTTATGACAGTGTCTTGAATGTGCAATGTGAGATGTATGTCGAGGTGGGAACATTCTTATTTAGGTGTCAAATGTTAACCATTTTAAACTGAGGAATTGAAAAGGGCAAAAATGACAACATGATATTTTCAGAGCAAAATATGTCACATAATCTAATTTTGTGAGTTGAAGTAAAAAAAAAAAAATCCAAAGGCAAATATCCCTTAGGTAGAAGAATATAGGTGAATAAGACAGACCTTATTCTCTTCTTGAGTTGCTGAATCATTTGAAAAGACATATCCTCCTGGGACCCAAGCTTTTGTTTGGTATGAATTTTTAATGTCTCTTAGCTATTTGGAATCAGTAGGATCTGATAAGTATAACAAACTAAACATTGTCTTTGAACAGGACGTAGTTGTTGAACTAAATGATGTCCTCATAGGGGGACATTGGGTGTAAAAGGGTGTAATAAACTATAAAATACCTAGTTAATTTAAATGCCTGAACATGTCCACAGATATGATGATAATAAGGTACCAATGTTTTCAAATACTTCCTAATTAAAAGTGTCTTAGCTTTTTATTGTTGCAAAAATTGGTCAAATGTGTATGCAATATTAAACTACAAACATTATTATATAAAAAAAAATTCAACCATAAAATTTCTTCACATTTGTTCAGGTTTTGTACCTTGTCCACTTTTGTGTCAGGATCAGCTACAGACTGACTTGGCAGAGATGGCTGCCATCTTGTTTTCCCATGTATTAGTGTATTTGTATGCGCCTTTGCTAGCACTAGATGACACAAAAAAGTGTCTACAAATGAGGACAACAGGTCTAAGTTAAGCAGAATGGAGTATAGGGTGCAGCAAACCCAAAATGTGATGTTCTTATGTGAGGACGCAGACTCTCAGGAGGATATTGTATCATCGGTGCAGGAAAGATTCATGCTGTTTTACTTCTCTCCATGTCTTAAGTGTGTGCTTTGATTTGTAGTAATGTAAACAGAGAACTAAAGAAATTTGTGTTACTGTCTCTGTGTTTACTTAATATATGCATGGGAAGCAGTTATGTTTATTAATGCATCTCAGCATGAGGAGGTGGTAAACGAAAGTGCAGTTTATAATAACGCTGCATGTGGATTAGAATGAGAAATTGCCCTTACATACATTTCTTCCGTCTCCCGCAGAAGTGTTGCCTCTGCCTCTCCCCATGTCTGTAGTCGTTTTCGTGGAGATGGCTGTGTGGGTGATGGCCGCCATCACGGTGCTCCATCTGGTCACCGTGACCGTTGTTGTCATCGCCATGGCGTTGATTTTCATGCACTCTGTTGTATGTGGGGTCCGTCTGTGAGTTTGTGGATCTCTTGGTGACAAAGTGTCTGTGTGATTTGTGATGAGTTGAGTCTGGTGATCTCTTCTGAAGCTCCCGGGGGTCATGACCTCTCTGCTCTGTCCGGGATCCTCGCTCGCTCTTGTAGAGGATGTGTGGCTGGTGACTGGAGGGTGCTGTGAAGTTCTCTCTCTGGGCGAGGCTGCGGGACACGGGTCTCAGAAAGTAGTCTGCATCCTGTGTTCTGATCAAACCTGACTAGAGGCAAAACAGAAAGTCCTATTAGCTTTTAAGCACTGGCTTGTAGATCTATTTTGCTTGGGAAAAAAAGATGCAGTAGAATTTTTGACATTTAGATGTACTTACTCAGCCTTTCAAGAGCTAAAATATTTAAAAGTCACCTGTAGAGTAATAATTCTTGGTGTCTAACAACTCAACAGCGGATTCATTATCTTACACTCAAAAAGTAGCCTATAGGGCCATGAACAAAAGAGTACCTTTCTCCAGTTATTCGTTTAACTTCCCAAACTGTCTCTGTCAGCAATTAGTCAAGATTTGACTCACAGGTCATTGCGAACCTGACCCCCCAAACCTCTGCGAGGCTCAATTACTGGCAGTGTTTCTTCATGTTCAACATCTGTTTTGCTGTTCAGGGTCAGACATTATCTCAGCAAAATCTAAGTAAGACTCGGTCGAAAAGAAGAGGTTCAAACAAAAGTGCTAGTGTGAGGATGAAAGGGGCTGGCATCTCGCTTGCAAACAATATACACACTCATGGTTCTCAAGCTTTAGGCACATACCTACTTTAGTATTCACATGTATTAGAGATGTATTAGAAAGAGTGTCATCTGAATATAATATGTAACAAATCCTTTTTTACAATGCAGATGTTATGGATTCTCCTCACTCTTTGAAACTGCTATTAGGAAAAGCCTCACTTCAAGTACCACTGCCTTATGCTTTTGATTTTAGGGTGCAGGTTATGGGAAAGCCCATTATACATTTTTAAAGGTCCAACACAGGTTTGCTCCAGTTGACCTTTTTCTCTCTCTTTCTCTGTCTGCCTGTCCCAAAGAGACAGAGCCATTTCCAGTTTTCATATTCCATTCTCAAATAACTTCTATCAACACAGCCGATTCAGACACTTGGAGGTTACTTTCTCTTGCTCTCGGCCTCTCTCTTTGTCTCTCTTAGTCTCTCCAAACACGCACCACATCTGTGTTGACAGTCAACTGGCACAGAGTGTTTGGACTGTAACTGTTCTTGGCAGAAATAGCAGTTTCCCTAAAATACGTTTAATTGACCCTTTTTTTTTCTTTCGCTGCGAGTGGAGTGTGAGGTCCTTGGCTGACAGAAACAGGCTGACACAGTGGCAGTTGTGAGGCCGTGGCTGGCCCAGGGTGAGCGTGTATGCATTTACGTGTGTGTGTGTATGACAGCCTCAGCGGCAAACAAGGTGGATGTGTGCATGTCGGACAAAGAAGGGTGAGCGTGGAAGCTGGGAGGACAGAAATGATACATGTCCAACTGAATGTCTGCCTGTGCCAATGTGTAAAGATGTGTGTGTACCTGTGTGCACTCAAGAGGGAGTGTCTCTTGCTGCAATCAGTCAGTCTTCCAGGAGCAGACCTCTTTATGTGATGTGTTTGATGTTGCTATAATGATCTCCGCAACCGATTTTCCCCATTTCATCATCACTTACTACCCCGGGCCTCTGCCTCAGCCAGCCTTTCAACCACAGATCAGGAAACCAGTGGAACAGAGTCCCTGGAAAATACTGTGACTGTATTAAGCACAAGTTGAAAATGATGAACTTTGTGAATACAAGCCAGCACAGATGTGTAAGCTGTGACCACAATGGATGCAGAGTTTACAGCTGTCATCACATAATATAAGTTATCATGCATTTATCTTATAAATATTATATATTATTGGTTCAACAGCAGCCAAACTGGCTTAGTCTCTGAACTGCTATAAAATATTAATGGCCAAACGTTGCATAATTTGACAGCAAAGAAAAAAAGAAGGACTTATTTAAAAGTACACATGCATCTGTATGATTCCTGAAAGATTTTAAAGCAGCTTATCGTCAAATGCAGGAGGCTACCATGTGGGGAACTCTTCCTCAAATCCAATTGTTAACTTTTATGCCCTTACTGCAAGTCAGCACACATGTGTTTACAGGTGTCTCTGTGTCAGATAATGATCATTTCCCGCTGTACAGAAACTGGTACTTGCCAGACAAATGATAACCAGAAACAGCGTAGCACAGAAATATATTTGCAGACATATTTACAGCCGGAAACATGCTTTTTGGACCAGTACTTACTGAGATGATAACAATCTTTTAGGCCCATTAAAAAACAAAACAAAAGCTTCACAGTCAAGTCCTAAAGTTTCAGACAGTGTGCGTGTTTTGCTACATCAGCAACTCACCAGCACTGTCATTTCTACTCTGCGTTAAACCCCCCCCAAAAGCACAGCTGTGGTTTCAATCAAGACTGTGTTGCAACCAATTCTACAAAACAACTGACCTTGATATACAAAAGGGTGTGGGATCAATTATTGAGAAAAAGAGAGAGACAGAAGAGAGAGGTTTGCTAATGCGTTACCACCTTCCACTGTGGCTTGCTTGCCAGCGGTCAAGAAATAATCCTCGGAGGATCGTTGGCTACAATCACATGTGACAACCTGCGCATGATCCTGTCATACGCATGGCATCCGCTCCGGCGCTGTGTAATCATAGGCGATTGTCATAATTTGGATCCAAGTTTCTGTGAGGCCTCTGACCTGAACTGAGCTGCTGTCAACCTTCAAAATTTCACATGCTAAGTATTTGCTCTGTCTGGGTGGGTGGTTGAGAATTAGGGCATTAGTGTGTGGGTATAGCAGCTAAATGGATGCCATGTGATAGTTTAAGACATACTTTGCTGATTTTCAAGAAGCTTTGTATCATAACAATATGGGTAGTATATATAAATGAACAATTTATAAACTCTCCTCTTTGCCATCCAGCAGATTCGCTGGCTCTTTAGATCATTACTTCCTTATTTTTAAATGACCCCCACCTCTCTCAGTCTCAGATCAAACTGGCCAAAAGGCAAATTAGGTAGTGGTGACCAAATACAAACCAAGATTCTGCTACTGTATGGCCTCCTATTTGCCTAGAATGTCTTCAGAAACATATCTTAGTGCACTGTTTGGCTGTAATTTGAGAACTTGTGAAGAAGAGGAAGTAGGAGCCATACTGTTTCCTGTATTGTAAAAACAGAGGCTGAAAACACTGAGATCAAATGGCAATGCAGTGCTAATTGAATATGAACCAATATTTTGTTATTTCTTGCCTCAAATGTTTTAAGGAACACATTTTAGCTTACTGTTTAGCTGTAATTCGAGTTTGTTTATTACCAACTAGCTGCCATATTGTTTCCTGTGGAAAAACAATGGAGAAACAGCCAGGCGCGTATTACGCCACCCACCACTGGGAGCGTTTATTGGTCCGCTGTGGTGCAGTGCATGCTGGTAGTTGTAGGTTATTTTTCTATTCCTTTTTTCCCCTCTGGTCATGTAGCATACATTTCAAAAGTATTTGCATCTTTCTTCTGTACAGACAGAATAGTTGTATGAAAAGACCATCTTTCCAGCAGTGAAATACTTTTTTATGAGAAAGGTTGAAGCTTTTAGAGGAGGGGAAATAAAATGTTTTTGTCATGAGGGGTTATTTTTGGTCCATCCATTCCAATGGCAGTAAAAGAAGATGGGAAAGATAAAGAAGAGGAAATCCATGATGGAAAGACAACATCATAGGACATACACCTGCAGCCTGGACTGTTTAGCGAGGAGTTGTTTTAGAAACTGCCATGTTCTGATATATATCAAAGAGTAGTCTGGAGTTGACAGGGTCATCTGGCTGACATTCAGTCTAAAGAACTATGTATTTACTGTGGAGATATGTGCAGAGCTGTATTACTTACAGTAGGCTTATTTTCAACCGCATACTGCCAACTCCACCTGACTCACGTGCTAAGAAATTCCCAAATGTGGCTTTGCTTTCACTGTTGTTTATATCTGCATGCGACACTGAACTATTCAGAGCGGTATGCAGACATATAAGCACGTATGTGGAAAATAATTCAAAGGAGAATCAGGCAGAGGTAGTAATTAAAAACATGCTGCAACCTTAGCCAAAGCCTTTTAACTATTCACATGAGGCATGTCAACAACCACGAAAGTCATGATGGCTATGACTGCGTTTCATGGTGACCATGTTCACTCTCTGACGACCACTCCTGTCTCTTAACAGCACCGCAAGCATATGTTACATCTACAGTTTCTGTGGCTCCAATTCCAGGATCCCTCAGCAAATTAAGGGATTTATGGAGATCACTATGCAAGCTTATTTTCAACCACATACTGCCAACATATGGATGTACTGCATGTATTGAAATCTAAGTAGATCTGTGATTCCACTCTCCCAGCAGTACTGTCTCTTTCTATACAACTTCAAATTTGTTTCTAACAACCTTTGTCTTCTCAAATCTTGGTTACTTGTTAAAGTTGTTGTCAAATTAAGGGTTTTCATGCTCAGGGATGAGCTACTGGTATGGCTTATGTTTGAGGCTCCATCATAAGGAGAAGCACGAGTCTCCATACATCGCTTCCATTCCTCCCATCTACATCTGCTGTCACACTGTCTGGATAGAATGTTTCCCCTTAAGATACATCAGTGCCTCTTTTTTGTCTTTATGCTTTTAGTCCTGTGCCTAAGATATTCACTCCAGATGTTAATGCTGTGTTTAACTTTTAACTTGTGTTGGTAGGTTCTCTGTTCTTCAAAGAGATGGAAATTTTATATCTAGAGCGCAAAACAAGCTGTTTTATTTGTATGCAGAACCCAGACTAGAAATTGTACAGAAACTCATATGTAATGGCTGTGTACTGTCTGTCTTCAACAAAGCAACATGCGTCTGCTTTGTCTTTCTGAGCATAACAGCCAACATACCCAACAGATAATCTTTTTATGATGTCTTCAGCCTGTAAACTCTGCACAGTCTCTAAACTTGGCATCGCAAAAAACAACATGAATCCGCTGCTTCCTCAGCGTATGTGTGTATGCGAGTCACTATGTTAAGAGATTAGGTCAACTACTGCCTTTCCTAAATAGCCAAAGTCATCAGATTACACGCTGTGCTCTACGAGGTGCAAATAGCAGTCATAAAATGCTGAAACACTACTTGGGAGGGCGCAAACAGCTGGACCCTTTGGAGTCAGACGCATCCAGACATGCAGCGACAGGAAAAGGGGGGTATGAGTTGGAAAACGGAACGGAAGCATTCAGTGCATTACAAGGTGCACCTGACGGTGTGTAGTATATGGTTCTCTCCTTCACTCTGTCTACCTCTCTTTAAGTTGCTCTCTCTGATGGTGCCCGAAAGAGACCAAAACCCTACTGCCGTACTTAACTAAGAGTTCATATTTATTACTTAAGTTCAAGCATGTGAGAAGTACACACATTTAAGAGCTTAGACATTTTAATACAGTATCTAAGAGCAATAATCAGATTGACTTATTCAGTATCCATAGTTTTTGTATTGTCACACAAAACACACAACCAAGCAAAAACAGCAACACAAGAATTTACGGGAAAAAAAAAAGTAAATGAAATTAAGAAAAGCTGCCATCACAAATCTATTCTTCAAAAGCAAATTTCCAAACAACCTTTCTTTTGGCAGATCAATGTGCAACAAAAAGTCTTTGCTGTGTTCGGTGTGTGCAAACTGGTTCCATGATGGCTACATTTCTAGCAGTTGAGGGCACTGATTCAAGAACTGGCTCAATGTTGACAAGGTTTATTGGAAAATTGGGAATGATACTCTGACATTGCACTTCAGCACCAGACACCATTTCTTCATCAATTAGCGATCTCACTTCAAGCTGTACCTTAGTCATTTGTTGGCGAGCCGTCCAGAGCCCATTACACCAACGGCATTTCTATCAATTTGGAAACAACAAACCTTCCAAACTGGCTTAATCCCAGTCTCTGTGACACATGGCTGAGTACCCAACCTACTTTGTACGGCTGAGAAAACCATGAGTGATGTTAGCAAATGATAAAACAAGTAACAATCCTTTAAGATCATTTGACTGATCTCACTGCATGTTTGGAAAATTGATTACAGCAACCTGCCAAGACCACACTGCCTGCTTTTCAAAGCATCGTCACATCAATGACCATCCCTCATATATTCTTGGAAATCCCAGAGGTGGGACGAGTTTGCAACATTCTATTATAAAGACTACTACAAGGCCCGAGGCAAGAAACACACCCGCCCTTTACAAGAGGAAAACACATGATCTCAGAGTGATTTGTAGTGGGAGGACGTTTAGCATTTTCCTTTGGTACAAAAGAAAGGTGTGCATTAGAAGTCTGGGTAAAATTAGATAAACAGACACTGATGTGAACCTCAGTGTAAAGGACAATGATGTACATTTACAGGCAAAAACAGACCAAATTAAAGTTTGAGATGCTCTTAAATAATGTTTACTAGTCTATTGAGTAATTAAAGCAAGTAACTGTTTCCAGTTTGCGGTAGCACAGCAGACTACTCCATTGTAACAAGACTGAGAATTTACAGCTGTGTACAGCTCTGTGAGGCTGTACTTAAGCACAGTGATGTTTTGAGCTAAATGCTAATGTCAGCATGATAGCATGCTCACAAAGATGATCCTATGCTGAAGTTAAGGAGGCACAATGTTCACCATGTTCACCATCTAGCAACACTTGCTAAATAGCACCAAGAAGGTTGACAAGAGGAGAAGTCACAGTGTCATATTGCATCATGTATTTGGGGTACAACACATCCATCCATCCATCCATCATTTTCATCTGATTATCTAGGGACAACAGGCCAAGCAAAGCACCACAGACATCCCCTTCCCCAGCAATGCTTTCTAGCTCCTCTTGGGGGACCCCAAGGTGTACCCAGGCCAGACGAGATATGTAGTCCCTCAAGCGTGTTCTGGGTCTATCCCGGGGCCCCCCTGCCAGTAATCCGTGTCCAGAACACCTCTAGCAAGAGACGGCCAGGAGCATCCTAATAGATGCCCAAACTACCTCAACTGACCCCTTTTGGGATTTTAGGGATCACCAAAGTCAGCAGACTTTATCCTCTGGGGACTAGGAATGTCTGTTCAAAAGTTAGTTCCATCCGTCCAGTAGATGTTGATATTTCTGTCTAGCCCAAAGCAGTGAACTGACGGACCAATAAGGCCATCCCCAGAGCCATACTGCCAGCATGGCTGAAAATCACTCAATATGTCATGTATGGGGGAAAAAAAATAATGATTCATCGTGTCAGAGTTAAACAATGCCTGCATGGCACCCTCCTCACCCCTCAACTCCCTCACCCCCATAAAATCCAGACTAAAGAGGATTACGCCGCAGCATAAAGTCGACACAGAGAGGGACCTGCTTTATGATCCTCTCTTCCACATGTGTGTCACTGCGCAGAGTCTCGAACCATTTGGCAGGTGAACAGAGTCAGTGGGATTGGCCTGCTTCTTTTATTCCACCAATTCCTTGCTTGTAAGGACGAGATTTTTATGGTTGAACTCCCTACTGTCATCAAAGCCAGGCTAACCACTATATGGGCTGCCAGAAGAGGCGAGTTGAAAAGGCAACTTATATATAAGCTTTACAGCGCAACACTCCTTACAAGGGGGTTTTCAGCACTTCAAAGTGCCAGGGAGGGAACAATGAGCCTTATAGCCTTCATCTATGTCGCATCTTTGTCTTTGTTTCTTTATCTATCTCTGCCGCCAAGCCTGAGAAAACACTAACATGCAGACAGAGTGTAGGGGTCAAAGGCATTTTGTAATATTAAAAGCTTCCCTTATTTACAGCAACCAATGCAGTTATCGCAAATGACCAACAGTGACAACGCTCAGAATGTATGTTTACATTATCTCAGTGAATTCTAACTATCTTGATGAATGTAAACACAAAATGGCTGATAGCAATGTAAATGAATCGCAAAATGAGTCATTTCCTCCTTTGTTTGCAGAGACTTATTACAACACAATCACACTCAACACAAATAACCCATGCTGCATATATAAACATAATGACAACATACATTAACAAAATGAAACGGGCAGACTACTCCAGATGAATTTTGACACTAAACACCAAAATGGTCATCACACTCCTGTTTTTATGCCACACATGCAAAGTGGGAGGAAAAACATGTCTTGTACTGAAAGGAGCTGTCCTTTTAGATTCTGCTATGTAATTTTTAAGTCAGGTTCAATTCAGAAAATAATTTCCTTGTCAAGTAATTTTCCAAAACAATGACAGAGCAAATAAGGGTGACAGAATGATCTCATCTAAGTGTTATCATGCTGCAGTTGGAGGCCTCTCTCTGGTACAGCTATTGATCTATGTTGCTATGGTCAATATTTACCTCCCTCCTGCCAAATAAGAGCTTGGCCAAAGTGCAAGGTCTCCCCTCAGGTCGCCCAGTGAACTTTGTTAGCAAGTTCTGACCAGTTGTCGGCATGTAAACTAGAACATCTGGAGCAAACAAAACATAGTATCTGTATACGACTGTGGGCACACACATACACAACAGGTTGGAAGTTGAGTATTACACTACATCAAAGACAGATACATATATATATATATCATCAACGTGATTATGTTTGAATGTTGGAATAATAATAAATGTAAAGCTTCCTCTTACATTAAGCATTCAGGTCATGTTGTAAAATGCAGTTCAGCACTTTTGATCTATATTTAGTGTTCCCCAGGAGTCTAAATAACTTAGTCTGCTGATGTAGTTTTGCATGCAGCTCCCTAATTCACACAAGAAAAATGTCAACTTCTCATTGATGCACTGACCCAGTCCGTCCTGGCCAGCCTCAGTCGTGAGAACCACATTTACAGTCTGAGCAACCCCGGACCTTTTGGCTGAATCTTTTATTGGGATCTGGTCTGTAATGCAGACACGGGCGCACACGCACACGCACACACACACACACGCATGCACGCACGCACGCACGCACGCACGCACACACACACACACACACACACACACACACACACACACACACACACACACACACACACACACACACACACAGGGAAGAAGAAGCATCCCTGGAGATGTGCCATTCTCTGGCCATTCTCTGACTTTAGTTTCAGAGGGCGATTCTCAGACACAGCAGTAGACCTCTACAATGGAAATATAAACAACAAACTAGCACAGACAAACCAGGAATTTATTATATTTTTAAAAAAACCAAAAAGCCATGCAGAGATGATTTGTGGTCATATTACTTTTTAAAGCATTTTTTTGGTTAAAACTGTGAAAAGACAGCAAATTCTAATGGCAATATTTCATTTTCCTTTCTGCTGTAACAAGGTCCTCCAGAAGTAATATGACCGCAAGCTCGAATGCTTTCAAGACTCGGTCCCCTTTCTCACATTTAAGGACAAATAATTAACATTACAGGAGTCTCTCTGACCACAGCCAAATTGCTGCACTGTGGCTCCAGTGATTGTTTAGTTCTAAATGAATATGTCTGAATGTGAGCTCAAGACTGAGAGGATTAGTGAGTATTCATAAAGTCCTTTGTTCTCCAGTCCAGGCTACTAAGAGGGGCAAGTATAACACTTGGGGTCTTACTGGGGTGGAACTACTTCACTCAGGCTTACTTAATGTCATTCTTACAGTAATGTTTCCTTTATGTTCAAGCAGAAGAGGAGGACCACCAAGGCAAGCACTGAAAGTTCTCCACAGAACACAAACAAGTCCAAGCGTACCAACAAGCACTTGTGCATTTTGCAAAATATCCATTAAACAAAACTGAAATTACCCCGCAACACCCCAAGAACAAATGTAGAGCTCATCTTTGGTTCACACACAAACACCATGTACCTCCGTTATGAACCGATCATTCAGCATCATAAATCTGATTAATTTTGGATTTGGATACCAGCTTATTCATGGTGTAGCTTTTAGTGAGTTGTATTTCATGCTAATATGAACATTACCAACAAGTACGCTTGCTACCAAGTTGCACCCCACCCTTCTAAACAACACAATTCAGTGCAATTAAATTTTCCATATACTGTATTTTGCAATTTGCACGCAGACAGTTCCCTGCCAATGGTGCCAGCTGTCTCAGATCTGCAAAAACTATTGCTCATGAGTTGAGAACCTAATAAAATCCATGCAAAAGATTGCACTCAAGGTTAATAAATACAAAATAAACATTTATAACCGTGAGACGTACTGCACATGCTGACCATGAAAGCTAATGAAACAGTATACTGCATGCTAAATTAAACTATGAAATACCACCAAAACATTGTTTTGGCATGTTTGGCACGAACATGTTTTGGGGATTTTCCTGGCCAACTGACCAAACAGTCTTTGGTGTTCACAGACTTGACTTTTCCATTCATTAGTTATTCATTAGCTGATTTAGGCAAAAGTGTAATGGACAAGGAATGAGCTAGGGCAAATGATGCGCGGCAGACTGGAGGAAGAAACTTGTGTGCATGACTTGCCAACTTAGCCACTGGATTTTCAGTCAAGCACAAGTTGGTTTTCTGACCAGGCCAGACCAGACAGACAGTGCACTGACTCTAGTGCTGTGTGAAAGGCAGCTTCACAGAAGCATACTGAAAGGACTGCTTGATGACTGTATGTGTGTCAAAGAAAAGGACAGCGCCCTACAAAGAAAGAAAAAAGGTTTTATCTAGATTTACTGGCTGGCTGCTATCAGATTTTTCTCCTTTTTTCATACTGAATTCCCCTCTCACTCTTTTCTTTAGGTCCTTGACTGGCATCTACTGTCTAACATCTTCCAGCCCAAAATTACAATGTACTGCTTCAGCCATTTACTTTCAATTGGTCTCCACACTAATCAGCATGACAAGAATACTCACGCTGTGTTTATATTATCAGTGGTCCCAGGATGAGCTAAATTTCTTAAATTTGGCTCAAAGGCACAACTTCTTCTAGGTCATTGAGTGTAATAACAATACTCACTTGGTAGATCAATCCAAATGCTGCCAAAATTAAAATACAATAAAAATGTCCAAGACACATACTTCAAATTAACTGACCCTGGAGTCCTTTTCACTGATGAAAACTCACTCCAACTCATCAGACTCATCTATTCCCCCCGTTCTCATCCAAAACCTCCCGCAACCCAACTCTGTGCATGTTCAGACTCACCATCCCCGTACATGTGGACAGTGCCACCGAGGAGTTGACCCTTGACCTCAGCGACCCCTGGTAAAAGCAGAGGTCGTCCTGGTGGTAGGCCCTCAGGCTCTTGGTGCCGTTCTTTCCCAGGACCTGGACGGTGAAGCCAGGTGCAATGAGGCTCTCCGAAGCCTCCCTCAGTTCCATATGGAAGTCCTGCCCCAAGCCACTCAGCCGGAAGTGGATTGTTTCGCTGCTGCCGTCTGTGTCTGATGAGCCTGCATCTAGGGTCAGGGATCTGCGTCGCCTTCTGCGCTGGTGGTGGGCCACTTCGTGAGAGATGTAAACGCCTTGGTGGTTGACCTCGTAGGGAGATACAATCTCATACTCTGGATGAGAGATAAAGAAAGACAGAGAAAAATTGAAAGTGAGGAGACTTATGGGTGAAACACTGAATTTCAATGCAACGAGAACAAATACAGAGAGAAAATGTACTCTTTTGATTAAATTAACATTATTAGATTAACACAGATGTCATGGCATCAAGTGGTGGGAGAGATTGCCAAGAGAGAGCTATGATGTCATAAAATATACCTTAGAGATGCAACCTAACAAAAACTAAATACATTGTCCTTGTGGTCATTCTGGTCAGTCCATGACTAATTTGGTCTGTCAGCATGATTTACAGCGATACAGCGCATGCTGTGTCAGCTGCTACCTTGGTTGCATCACGGACTGAATAAAAGCTACAACTTTTTCCCCTGTTTTGTAAATTTTCATTGACCTGCCTCATATACTTTTGCTGGCAGGGTCAAGGAAGAGTTACAAGAAAAGGAAGGGTTTTAGACAATTCCAACACAGACCCTTCAGCAGAGAGTGAATCACGTTTGACCTAGTGTTTTACTACAATTTTTACTACAGCTCAGTCTGAATAACTGCAGGTCATAAAGGGAGATGGAGGCAGGTCACAGGCCTGGCCTCTTAGACCAGTTAAATGTCTAATGGCGCAGTGGCCACAGAAACTAACGGGCTCTCCTCCAAAGGTCAAATCAGAGTAGCTGACTTTTTCAGACACACTGAAATTGATTTTCCAAAAGGAAATCATGACAGTTGATGCCTTTTCTGTCCATCCTGTGAGTAAGAATAGCTTGACCTACTAAAGCAGAGCATCCTGTGTGAGGAATGAAGCATGTCATCTTCTTTAAGGATTTGGATACAGGGATGCAGGGTTTTGGAGATTTCAGCTTATAGGTTTACAATGCAGGACTGTAGTATCACCAACGAAATTGAAAACCAACCCTAGATTCACTATATAAGCATTTTCGGAGCGGTCAGCAATTTTCGGAGCCTCCTCTTGGATGCATTTGGCTACTACACGATAACCACCTTTTCATGATACCCCAACTTCACCTGCGTGCTGAGCCCAGGAACATCCCAAACACAGAAACGTAAGGGGAAAATAAGAAAATACATGCAGAGGGCAGAGTATTTGCAGATAAATAGACTGCTGCACACTTGTAGTGGGTCTTAAAAGGGTTTCTATACATTTTTTTTTCCAAAGGTGGGAAAAGTAATTTTTTTGCAAGTCATTAGTAAGCCTCAAGTCCCAAGTCAAGACAGGCAAATTCTGAGTCAAGTCCCAAGTCCTATATGTGATGCCATTTTAACAACAGAGTAATACTGTTAGCTAAGCATTAGCTTGCTATCATAATTTTAGCCTTGACTTACCTTCCCAATGAGGCTAGAAGTCGATGCATCTGTGTCTGGAATTCTTAACCTGCACGTTTTGCATAATGCAATTTATTATTGTTGACCATTGCATGGTTTCATTAGTTTTTAATTAGTTTTCTCTTACAGGGTGGCTGTGCCTCAGAGGTTAGAGCAGGTCGTCCACTAGTCGGAAGATTGGCAGTTCAAACTCCAGCACCTCCAGTCAAGGAATCCTTGGGCAAGATACTGAACCCCAAATTGCTCCTGAAGGCTCTTCCATTGGTGTGTGAGAGCGTGTGAATGCTTACTGAGTAGCAGGAGGATCAGCCACCAGTGTGTGAATGAGTTAACGGGTAAATGTGACGTAGTGTAAAAAGCATTTTGAGTGGTCAGAAGATTAGAAAGGCGCTATACAAATGCAGTCCATTTACCATTCTTGCAACTTGATTGGATGCTGTCAGATTGGTTTGAAGTGGATCTGGGAAATTAAGTGTAGACTCGCCGGACAAAATGGCATTAAATAGCATGGCACACTTACATACTTTTTAATCTTTGGTCTTGGAAGAAGGTATTAAGTATTTTAAGTCAAAAAGCTCAAGGACGATTGAAGTCACAAGTCATTGCTGTGGAATTTCTTGTTAAAATCAAGTTGCAAGTCTTTTGTAATTTTCTCAAGTCGAGTCTAAACTCATCAAATCTGTGACGTAAGTCTGACCCGGTTCCTGGTCATGTGACTGAAGTCCACACCTCTGCCTTTAACTGTGGGATAAAATTTACAGGGTTTTATATTAGCCTTTGTTACTGTGGTGCAGTCTTTGTCGTAATAGAAAGTTCCTGGTGCTTAAAGCCATCACACACACATTGAAACATTATGTGCCTGATACACTTAGTGTCTATGAGTAACCACCAAGCAAACAAATAAAACAGTGCCATTGTTGATTTTGTTGCAGTGTCGTAATGCTCATTGCAAATGTGTTTAGTCTTGCAATGGGAAAGCGATACATGGTGACTTTATCAGTTTAAAGTGCACAGAAATAACAGCAACCTTGGACTTACAGTCAACAAGAGCCAGTCTCAGTTACTGTACAGTATGACCTGCTTTAGCAAGCCCGAATAATGAGTAAATATAGCACAGAGACAGACATGTTTTGGCAGTGGGAGAAGCATGCAGGGTGACAGACAGTGTGTCATCACTGGCAGTGTGAATGCCTGAGGTTTGAACTTGGCTATTTGGTGCATCTTGAGGCGGACTTAAAGCCCCTACCCACAACATGACATACGCTTATTAGTGGATGCATTTATTTAAAGCACCTTGCATTACCATGACTGCATACGTTTTGGCTTGGGTGGTCAGAGTGGGAAGCAAACCTCCAACCGTTGAAGTGTTACAACCGAGATCTACTCAGAGAGTTACAGGACCGCAAAGAGCAAACACATACTTCAAGTCTCAGACATTTTCTGTGCAGACACCAAAGCACTTAGGCAAAACCAGAAAATGGACTTCTCTATCTTTGGTGTTTTGACCACCTACCCCCCAACGCACACACATTTACACCTAGTCGACTGTGTTTGTTCCGCCTTAACTCAAAAACCAGCTGCAGTGACCCGTGTCTGACAGTATACAAACAAAGAGTCTGCGGGAACAGAGAGCATGCACACACACACACACACACACACACACATCTTGTCTGATGGACTGAGACAAAATCCTACGGTGGCTAGTTTGTTGGTTTAGTGGCTCCTGAGTGCCATTAGTACTGATAGGGAGTCTGACCAATGGGTGCCTGGGCTTAAACTTAACAAAAGATTGAACATACGTACTCTTCCCTGAGCCGCTCTGACATAGCTGTATGGATGTTAAACACATTAACACTGAGCAATAGTCGTGTTGGCTGCGAGATGATATGAAACAGAAGTAAGGGCTTCCCCTAACTTCTGTTTCAGATCATCACCACATGTGCTCGGTGAAAGGAGTTTTGATGTTTATTTGTTGTCTGCTTTTCATGGTAACTAAAAAAAAAACAAAGGATCTGAGGCAGAATGCACAGCCAACGCAGTTGCTGACTCAGCACACCACATGGGGTTAGATCTACAAAACAAAGAACAGATGAAAGTCGTGCACTAACTGCTTGCACTAATTACTGCATTGACTAAGCCGTTACTGCAGCACTTCATTGAAAGCTTTTGGTGACTCCCCAGTGTGTGCTAATAAAAGAGGACCATTGATCTAGTCAGCAATTAGATTAATGTCACATAGTGATGTTTTTCTATTAATGCTTATTGATCAGAATTTAGGGTTCCCTTTCGAGTAACTCATGAAATCAACTTTTACAAAAGTAAAGTATTTCTTATTCTGCTGTGGATCCCAATTTGAGCTCCACTGCTGCAGCAGACACTGATGGCTCTGTGTCAGGGTGCAGGTCGCCCCCCAGCGGTGAAGAGAGGCAACACACAGCGCAGGTGAGCGCTTTTTGATGCTGCTGGCCGTTTGAGGGATGCAGTGGATGACTATGCTTTTAATCTTACAGTGCCAAAAAGCAAAACATGAATCATAATGGATAGTAATGCACATTCCCCACACTCAAAAATGTCATCACAGTCTCAGAAACATTGATTGAATCTGCAAGACGTCTTGTTTAACACTTACCTGTATGTTGAGGTAAATTGAGGGATCGGAGCACAGCAGATGCCTCCTGATGAGACTCAGCACCATTATTCAAAAGCACGCTCTGTAATAAAAGACATGCAAATATGACTTGGGCTGCGCATCCTGCAAAATAACACGGAAAATAACTCGGCACTTTGTCATTTCAAGTGTTGACAACTTTATGAGCTCTGCATGCATGTGCGTACAGGCGCAGCGGAGGTAACACAACTGACTTACTTTGCTCAGAGTGAAAAGGCAAAAGAGATGGAAAACGAGCCGCGTCCAGGTTCTCCACTCCGCGCAAATCCTCAAAAAAGCCATCTCCGTGAATCACCTTTGCGCAAAACCTGAAGCCTAAATCACACGGCCGCTTGCCAGCAATCTAAAGAGCTCCAGTGAAGCACTCCAACCAGCCGCTGCAGCTCTGCAGAACTTGTGCTGAATGAGGCATCAACGAGTTTCAGACGCAGCCTTCTTCACTTGTGCCACTTTGGTTTCCATTCATTTCCAAGCGCAGTATTCCGATGCGGCAAATCGCTTCAGCTCAAGTCCTCTCTCCCGGCAAGTCATTTTCTTTTTTTCCACTCAGACAGTCCGACCAGTATCCAAAGTCTCCCTCTTCCTCTCTCCCCCTTTCTCTTTGACACACACACTCACTCTGCCGCTGTCTCTCTCTCTACCCAGTGACCCCCGCGGACCATTTTGACTCCCAGTGAAATCATGTGATTTTCTTAAATAGGCTGCGTCTCGTCTTGGCAATAGCAGACTTCTATGAAAGTCGCACTGAGTCTGAATGTGTTCCCCCCCGGGAGCCTACCGAGGGAGCACTGAAAGCAAGGCTGCTGAGTATACTGTGTGTGTTTTGAGGAGGGGGTGTGTGTGGGTGAGTGGGGGTGGGGGTGGTAAGTGCAGCCTGTAGCCAATCACATTTGACACCTGCGCTGAGAGATGGGGTTTGTGTCCATCTCTCAGGTTGCAGGAGGATGTAGAGCAGAGTCAGAAGAAACCTGTGCTCTGTTTGCTTCCAGGGTAATGAAGTAATTACATTTCCCTATTACATGCCCTGTAAGGGGACTGCAATAACAAGTGTTTGTTATGTCTGTTCCACATCAGGTAGTTTGAAATTGATGAGCCTTTTCAAAGCATAAAACAGCAATGAAAATATTTATTTGAATTCAGTAGCCTGGGTTTTGTTACCCAAACGTGATCAGGAGATTAGGCTACACCCCGAAGCAGGTAATCAGTAATTTGTGATGGATTAAGGTCTGAAATTTGACCTTTGACCCTGTTTAATCCGCTCGTCATTCTCCCATCTCTCCCATATTCCGCAGCTGCACTGATAGGCAGCGTGCCAACATTTCTAAACTCCCCACAATCATTCATGGAAGTGCTTCGGAGTGTGGGAGCCAAAAGATCGGGGAGCGCTTGTTTCATATTCTGGAGCATTTCATCCTCCCCAAAAGAAAACCAGATGAGTTTTCTGCTGTGCTGCAGGAGAAATAAATGTGTGACGGTTTACGGTGTGATCTGTTTTGGCACTAAGTCAGAATATCTGGATCTGAGAGAGAGGAATCAGAGGTGATTGTAAGATGTAGACAGCTCCACAAGTGTCTGTCTGCAGCAGGTTTTTTATAGGTTTCTTTCATTTCTACACAGCTGAAACATACGGGTTTATGTCTTTATCTTAAGATTAATAGAAAAATTGAATTACAGTTGAGCATATGATGGGTCTTAGCCACAGATTCAGGTGTCCACAACGCTAACAAATAGCCATTTAGCTTGAGATAAGGAAAGCAAACCCCAGTATCATGTTTCAGCATTTTAGGGAGAGTGATGAAAGAAGACCTCTTTGATAAATTACACTAAGTGAAAAAGTGGGACAGGACTTCAGGTCTTTATGACACTGTCCTGAGGGTTTGTGCTCGGTGTTTGAAGCATCTTCCAAACGCTCTGTGTTTTGTTTGGTTAGCGATAGTGTCACACATGAAGGATTCATTTGTTGTCAAAGACAGGAAGGGGAATAAATGAGACAACAGAATGACCAACTGTCTCCTAAAAGCAGCTCCCCCACAGATAAGAAGTGGGCAAAAGTAGATGTAAGAACATTGTCATCCTGAGAGTATTATGCTCTAAGCCTATAAAACTGATACATATACACAACTGACTTCCAGATTTCTGCTGAAGTTTGCCAATTCTGGATTCAATCAGTGATAAAATGCCATCATGAAGACAATTCCTACCATATGTTTGGAGGCTCAGGAAATCTTTAGTGTCAGCTGCTGCTGAAGTTATATTGCCCCTCCTTCTCCTCATGCATTTACCCACACACACACACTCCCCTGACTTGTACAAATGTGTGCACACACTGCAACACAATACTCACTCTGCACCTGAAAACATACTGCTCGCATATTTCTGTGCAAGTCACTTTTCTATATTTGCTCAGCAAATGCACACAGCTGAATTTTTCAAACTCTGAAACAGCCTGAATGTGTTGCATTGTAAGACTATGGAACAGTCTGACTGTAGTGTGCTTCATTGTGGGGGGGTGCAGGTACAGCTGATTGAGAAGTAAAGAGAAGACGCTGTATTGGATTGGATTGGGAGAAATCAGAACTGAGCTGGCTGCAGTGAGCGATTTGACCTCTGAAGCCCTGAGCTCCTGTGTGCCTCTCAGTCTGGCTGCCTGTGTGACTGCTTGTTTGTCTGTCTGCCTGTCTGACTGTCTTCAGTGTCATCTGGAGACGTGCAAAAGCAAATAGCTGGCACATGGAGGAAGCTTATTCCATCACATGCATTTCCACACACACTGATACAGTATATCAGTTTACATTAGGAAAGATGCAAACATTCATATGAGTTTATTGTTCACTACAGGAGTTTGATCTGCATACTGGTCAAAAACAATACATGCACTAAAACAATTATCTTTTTTTTTTTTTTTTCTACAGACATCTGCAAGAATTTAAATCTTTGTGTAACTTTCTGGCTGCTGCTGTAGGAGCAAAGGGATTTTAAGGGAAAAGTTCAACATTTTGGGAATAGACTTATTTGCTTTCTTGCTGAGTTAGATGAGCAGATTGATACCACTCTTGTGTTTATACGCTAAGAATGAAGCTATTGCCAGGAGCTGGGTATCTTAGCTTAGCACATAGGCTAGAAATGGTTGGAAACAGCCAGCTTGGCTCTATCCAGAGGTTGCAACATCTGCCTCTATCAGCATCTCTAAAGCTCACTAATTACATATGTTTGTTTAATCCCCACCAAAATGCGTGGTGTAAAAATGTCAGTAACTGGAGTATCCACAGTTTGCTGGACCCAGCCAAGACATACTGTAATTTGGCATTAAAATGGCAAATTTTCCATTTTCATATTTCAGTTTTTGAAGGGACTTAACAAACGAGAAATGTGTTCATTAGTTAGCCAGCTGTTGGCAGTAGCTTCCTATTTACCATACAAATATAAGAGTGGTATTGATCTTGTAATTCTCAGCAAGAAAAAGAACGAGTGTATTTCCCAAAATGTTGAGTATTCCTTTAAATCTCACAATGAGATTCTTGAAGAGGACCTATTATGCTCATTTTTAGGTTCATTGTATTTGTGCTTTGTATTAGAACATGCTTTTATGTATAAAAAACACATTATTTTCCTGTCTGAGAGGCTCCGTTTTAGCACCTGTCTCTTTTAGCTTCCTTCCTGAAAAAGTCCTGTCTGTTCTGATTGGTCGGCGTTTCCAAATCCTCTTTATCTCGCCGTGTCTGCACTGTCATTGCTGCCACAGGAATGATTGTAACAGAGTATAGCGGCACTTTCTATTGTAAAAAATACAGATAAAGACTTTGTAACCAAAAACTTCATTACTACATGTGTTCCAGCAGGAATCTCATACAAACCATGTCTCAGTGTAGGCTACTTGCAGCTGGAGAAAAGACTGTAAACCAAAATCTTTACAACGGGACATGTTACAGTGGGAATATCATACAAAATCAGGGAGAAATTAGCAACAATGACAACCAAGGTTACGTTCTTACCAGATGTTAGCATGTAGCTACATGTAGCAGTGCACTTGCAGTCAGGAGAATAACTGTCAAGAAGTATAGTGGCACTATCTACCCTAAAAAAAAATCACCAGTTAAAGTTTTTAAACCAAACCAGACATGTTTCAGCAGGAATTGTATCTGAGATCAGGGAGAAATACACTGCTACTGCTACTAAACTACAGGGCTACATGTAGCTACATGCTAATGTCATGAAAACATGTAATCTTGATTGTCAGTGTTGTTAGTTTAATTCTGATTATTATTCTGAAATTAATAACACCAACAATCAAGATTACATGACATTAGCATGTAGCTATATGTAGCAGTGTGAGGTATGTTATGTAAACACTTGCAGTAAGGTGCCTGAAGCAGGTGAACATATGAAGAAATCCATCATGATCTGATGTCAAGTTGTCTTGAAAGTAGAAAAAAAAAGAGGTTGGAGGCAGAGTATTCAGAACAGTCTGAAGCCTGAAGATTTCGCTCACAGGGATTATGTTTACATAGGTTTTTTACATTATTTGAAACCATGGACACATTTAATATGACCATCTGACATTGTAACATTGAAAGAAAATGAAGAAAAGCATAAAAGGTCTGCTCTGAAGTTTCTTTTTGGTTCAGTCTCTCCAGGTAGCTTTCACTCCATGGTCTAATTTAATTAGCTCTCTAAAACTGTCATCAGGGCAACATGTGTGTGAGAGTGCACAAGAGTGAATGCTTGTGGTGAGCATACGTGAGCTGGTGTGCACAATCTCTTACGTTATTCACACACGTCTTTGTGCGTTTGTTAGGGTATGAACTTGTACATGCAGCTGTGCGTGTGCATGTGTGTTTTGGTCCTTATGTGTGTGTATGAATAGTAAGGCTGTAAAATTCCTCTCTGAGCATCACAGAGGGGAGGCTGATGGGAGCTGACAGGGAGCAAGAGTGGAGGGAGGTGGGAGAGGAAGATGAAGGTGAGTTTAGAGCAGGGGGAGACGGGAGGTGGTTGCCAGCCAGTTTGATGATTGAAGGTTTAGTCAGGCTTTGCAGAAATTCAGCACTGCTGTCGAAGAATACTGATGCCTTTACTGTTATTGTCTTGACCTTATCGAGTGTAACCTATACACCTTGGATGTATCAGCTCAGAGTAAAACAACTGTTTCCCCTAAATATTTGCAGATGGTGCTGAGCTGGCTTTATGCCGCTGCTGGACTTATTCCCAGTTATCCATTTATCAATCTTACTTTATATTTTAGAGGAATAATACTTACTTTTTTCAAATTGCAATTCATGTAAACTACTTTCAAATAACAGTGTGTTTGGAATAATCACAAATTTACAATTTAGAAATAAAACCTTGAAATTATTTAAGGTACACCTATTCCAGTTTTGTTTTGTATGAGTTGGACAAAAGATTATAACATAAAGTTTTCACATTCTGACATAATATTAGCAGAGAGGATGCATTTCCATGTATGCAATAAGAGCTTGGGTAGTGCCAGTTTTGGCTGCTTTGTGCCAAAGTGGCTCAGATGAGTAAGTGGAGGGAACATTGGAAGACTTACTTTCAGCCCTATAATTTCTACTTTGGAAAAGCAAGCAGTGCACTGAACAGGAATCCTCACTGTAGGAAATACAAGGAGTGACAGATTAGGTGGTTTGGATGCTGGTGGGATGGCAAAACTTCCAATATAAGCTGCCTTCCAAAATGAGAAATCCACTATATAAAAGTGTTATTAAAATAAATCAGAGCCCATACAGTCCTCTCATTTTTGAGGATGCAATCAACTTGAAAGGCAATTGAACAATCAGTAGCATTTGAATTAATGGTTCAATGATATGCTCGGGTTCATGAGCAATACTGGGAAGCTTGCATGTGAATGTCCTGCTGTGCTTTATTTGAATTTGTTCCACTAACATATTGTCATTTCAGGGTAATTTGGCAGTAGGGGTGTTGTAATTTATCGGTATTGATGATTACTTTAATACTTATTGATATTTTGTTATTAATACACATATAATAATATTATGTAACTGCTAATGTGTCTCTTAAATGATTTCTGTTTCTTTATGTTTTTGTTTTGTCTCCCTCCAATGACGCCATCTGGCTGCCTTTTCCCTACTCATTAAGTGTAGTTGCTCTTTTTGCTCTCTGCCTCCCTCCTCTCAGATTTTGAGTGTAATTAATTTGCCAAAAAAGAGACAAAAAGCACAATAAACAAACTTAAAGATGAATTTGACTGATGGACACCATAACTATGTACTGAAAATCTGATATTGTGCCAGCCCTACTTGTCAACAATACATTTCCACCACAGTAACAGTTCTCAGATTCTTAATACGATGACGGCCCTATCCTCACATCACCTACTGTAGCGCCCACAAACAAAGATACACAGTGTTTCCTGTCATCTGCATTGTCTCAGCAAAGCCTTGTGCTTTCCTACATATGGTTTGTCTTTAGGAGTGTGACTGCAGCCAAACTGGATACTGGATACATATGAGTGTTGTGCATTCAGATGTGTGAACACAAAGGACAAGACAATCTCTGTCCTTGAAACTGAACTAAATTTTTGAATCTGTAAATGATGACAACATTTTTCCTTCAGAAGAATGACTAAAAATGTTCATGCATATTGTTCTTCAACAATATATCTTACTGTATGTGACGGGCTGAACACAGGCTGCCACATTGTCTGCGTCTTTTAACCACTAAGTAACTTGGTTTCAAAGGTCCAGTGTGGGGAACATAGTGGCAGAAATGGAATATAATATAATTAGTATGTTTTCTTTTGGGTATAATCACCCAAAAATAAGAATTGTCATGTTTTTGTTACCTCAGAATGAGCTGTTTATATCTACAAGTGAGTGGGTCCTTGTCCACGGAGTCCGCCATGTTGCATCACCATGTTTCTACAGTAGCCCAGAATGGACAAACCAAACACTGGCTCTAGATGGGGCCATTTGTGTTTTCATGTCGGCCACCATAGTTAGCAGCCCCTCCACGACTAGCAGAACAGCGTTGAAAAAACACTGATTTTTACATGAAACTACTTTATTTAG